>PVHP010026006.1:0-25025 GCA_004024765.1 Zapus hudsonius
TCATATTTCCATTGGTTCTTTTGTCCTGATCTGTACAATTTTGATTGGTTATCCAGTTGGAGCCTGGTATTTGCATTTCATTTTATGACTTGGGACCTCCCACAGAAGGGGAGGGGGAGTGAGCCAGGAGAGGTTCTTTGTTCTTTCATATATGGGCTGTTTTATGAAATGGAGTCAGTTTTACAAAATGGATTCTTCACCTGCAAACCAGGCACAGTTATGGGGGAAAAGGATTTATTGAAGCTACAGATCCAGGGGAAGTTTCATAATGGTTAAAGAGGCTGACTCCCTCCCCTTTACAGTACAAACAGAGAGAAAGAAAAACTGTCATGAGCACCACACACATAGAACAGCAAACAGACAGGGAGGACAGAGATTTCCTTCCCCTTTGTATGCCCCTAGGCTAGGGTCTTGTAACCCTTTCCTAGACTTTTTGACTTCTTGAGTCTGGAATTTCCCTCCTGCACTGCCCTCCTAGGAAGGGATGTCCATTTCCAGTTCCCCTGATCCTCCTTACATCCTGCCCCCTACAGGGAGGGCTGCCTTCCTGTAAACAATGTCAGTGACCCACCAAAAATTACTAACAGGTCAAGTTGACAACAAAACTTAACCATCACAGACCCATTAGGCGCTTAGTGATATAAAATTATCAAGAGGTGATAAGGATCCAGGTTACGCAGTTATAACTACCTTTCTCATGACAGGCAGAGATTTATTGAATGATATGTAAATTTTTAATGTGTATGCAAATGATCTGCTGATGTTACTCAAATGCATATTCTGAGTCCATAGCTATGAGATAAAGTCAGAGATTTTGCATTTCTAACAATATCATAGGTGGTGCTGATTTGAAGACCATATGTTGTGTAATTAGGGCATAGTGTAGTACTCATATCTGTTGTAAAACAATTTTATGATATTTTAATTGGCCCATAGTAATTAAAGGTATTGATGGAGTAGAGTATGATGTTTCCATACATGAATGTAATGTGTACTGATCAAATCTAAGTATACCATTTTCATCACTTGAAAATTTCTCTTCCAGTTTTTTCCCTTAGTAATGCAATGATTTATTAGCATTTTATTTTAATTATTCACCTTATTGCAGAACACAGTGGACCATGTATTATATGCTTTGGCAACTTCTCATGCAAAAATCATGAGCTATTTCTTCATGACACACCTTGGCTACTAAATCTTTTTTTTTTCCTTATATATGTAGTTCTGGTATAAAATCTCTAATAAAATGTAGCAGACTAGAGTTATCACACTGTGCTGTGGGATATTAAAACTTACTCCTTTTATATAATTGTGTCTTGGACATGTTTTTCACCTCTCTCTATTGCTCCTCCCACTACCATGTCTAACATTTAACAGACACCATTATATTCCCTACTTCTATGAGATCAACACTTTTTACATTTCTACATATATGTGAGAACATATAAAATTAGTCTCTCTGTTCCTCACTTATTTTACTTACCATTGTGCACTCTATGAATTTTATCTTTCATTGAGGATGGATATTTCACTATGTGTATAAACTACATTATCTTTATCAACATATGTGCTGACAATAACCTTGGTTGATACCACATATTGGTTACTGTGAGTAGTGCTTCAATAATTACAGGAATTATTGATGTCTTTTTAAAATACTAATATAATTTTCTGTGCAAAGACACATATAGTAGTAATATGCTTGGTACATATGACCATTCTGTTTTTTATTTCTTGAGAAACCTTATTATTTTCCATAATAACCATACCAATTTGCATTCTCATCAACAGTGTGTAAGAGTTCCCTTTTCCCAGAATAGGGTATTATAAATGAAATACTGTAATTTTTGATTGTCAAGGAATATATTTTTTCTCTCCCCTGGTTCCCAAGGCTACATTTACAATTTTACCAAGTATGCATCCCTTGTTTAGTCCTCTTTCCCATTATATGTAAATGATTTGAGTGTTAATGAAAAGCTGAATATGCTCCACTTTAACAAAATAGAGCTGAGATTTGCACAAAGACAAGCAATGCATTATACAATTTACCCTTTTAATAGGACTCAATGGCCTTGAAATGTGAAGGGCTATGCTCTGCTGACCCTTAGTCAAAGAACTTTAAAAGGATACCTAGCAAATCAATGCATAATCATAATAAGAATGCTAAATGAACTTTTAACAGATGCTAAACAAGTTAAACCCTTTTAACAAGTTAAGCCCATTTAGAATGACCTTTTCTGTTTGAAAAGGTGACATTTATTATAAGATAAAAGCTCATCTGCAGAATTAAAGAATGTCAGTAACACATGTTACTTCCTTCTCAACAAAATTCCAGATAGAAGAGAAATACCAGTACATTTTCATTTCAAAGATTTCTAGATTTTGTGGATTTTAACAGAATATTCATGAGATGTTAAATTTCTCAGTTGCATGCATTATCTTTCATATATGAAATAGCAACTTCAAATGCTGCTGAATGACTATGTACTCAGCAGTTAGCATCTGATTTCTGATAGCACTTTCCCCTCCCTATCCATTAGCACTCCAGCTATAAGGGGACCACAAACTTTCTCTTGATCGATCTGTAAAACCAATTTCTATCATCTTGAACTTTGTGGACTTCAGACTAAGTCACTGTAATAATGATCCTTGGTGTTGCACACTTTCTCTTCTTTTTAATCTGTGGATTGTTCCTTTTGTTTTGTATTGGTTTGGTTTGGTGTTTGCTTGTTTGTTTGATTGACAGAGTCTTAATGTTTACCTGGCCTCAAATTTGCTATATACCTAGGCTGATAACCAACTTCTGATCCACCTTCTTCAGTTCCCTCTCCACCCAACTAATTACTGGAATTACAGATGCCCACCCCCTTACCTTGCTCTATTTTTCTTGGACAGCAAGTTTCTGCAAACTGAAACATTTCCTATTGAAGGGAGTAGAGCGGCTCAGGAGATTCAGGAAGTAAATAACTCACAAGCCCTGGCAAACTCCTGATACAATCCTTATCACCTCTCCCCAAGGTTATAGAAGCAGTAAGCAATTGCTGGAGAGAGACTCTAGAACTGTCTGCAAGCTGTTCCATGACTTCCAAAACTTCAGCTTCTGAGTCATAACCTATGCTGGGGATGGGCTTTCCAGTGATGCAGATGTCTTTGAGTCTCCCATGCTCCTCTACATAATCCCTCACACTACTCTATAAGTAACCCCAATAAACTCCTTGGTTCATTAAGTTTGACTTTGGTGTAACCTTTACATTTATCTGTTGTCACTCACAAAACATAGCAGAAAGGGAAGGAGAACAGGAGTAGGCATCTGGACAGTTGTTCAGGCCAGCAATTAGCAAACTGTCCATCTAATTAATGTGCGATTTAGGGTCCGAGGAGAGATTCAATTCCATAAAGATGCAGGAGATCCAGTACATGTGAATCCCAACTGTTCAGCTATTGTCCTAGTTAGAAAATAAATGAAAACACAAACTCCAAGAAGGATAAATTATGGATTATAAGATTTACTTAGGGAGTTAGGATAAAGGGAGTTTAACAGGGAAGCCCAAGTCAACAAGAGATTTCCCCTAGGCTGAAAAGCTGAAAATGGGTAGAGGAGATGGGGAAAGTCTCTATCACATAGGGAAAAGTCTGTATACACACACATACACACACACACACACACACACACACACACACACACACACACACACACACACACGGAAGGCAAAGCATGAGAGCCCATGTCAAGGATCCCCGTTACATCACACAGGGGGTCATAAAAGACTAAGTAGCAAAGGACTCAGAACTTAAAGAGAGATCATACACATAGCAAAGCAAGGAAGCATTCAAGGGCAAAGTACATGTAGAAAGCAAGCCACAAAATGCCCAGGCAAATAAATCATCTATCTTCCTAACCTAGCTAGGAATGAGGAGAGCTTACCAGCTTACCAGTAGGGGTCAGGAAGCAAAAATCGAGGGTAAACAGGGGTGGAGGAGAGAGAGAGAGAGAGAGAGAGAGAGAGAGAGAGAGAGAGAGAGAGAGAGAGAGAGAGAGAGAGAGAGAGAAGAGACCCACTTAGAAAGCAGGTAGGAAAACATCCCAGCAGAAAAGAAATCTTCCAGCCCCTCCCCAGCCTGGCTGGAAAGGGGAGCAAGAGATGGAAAACTGGAGTATGTGAGGCCAAGAAAGTTTCACACACATGCCAGGCCCATTTATGGATTAAATGTCTAATTAGGATGAGCCCTGCCACCAGATTTAGGTGTGTAAGGGAGGGACATGATTGGTTGGTGGAAAACCTGACTCATTAGGGGCCAGCCCACAGCAGGTGTGCTAAATTGAAGAAGCTGCAGAAAGCTGTTGTTGAATTGATTGCTGCCATCTTTCAAGAGACTGGATCAGATGTGAGTTCTAGTCCTACCAAGGCAGGCAAGATGACATACATGTTCTCCTTCAGTCTCTGTCCCTGGCTGTCTTTAAAAAACAAAAAACAAAAAACAAAAAACGAAACAAAACAAAACAAAACAAAACAAAAACTATGTTGCTAGCCCAGAAAGTGCAACAATCACTTAACCAATGGGACCTCATCAAGCTCAAATCTTCTGTACAGACAAACATACCATACTCAGAGCCAATAGACCACCATCAAACTGGGAGGTGATTTTTGTCAACTATAACTTAGAGGCCTAATTTCTAGTAATTACAGAGAACTCAAAAAATAATAATAAATCAAACAGCCCCCTCCAAAAATGGGGCAATGATCTCAACAGAGAATTTAGAGAGGAGGAAACACAAATGGCCTTTTCTCACTTAAGAAAGTACTCAGCATCCTTAAGCATCAGGGATATGCAAATCAAAACTACAATGAGATTTCACCTTACTCCAGTCAGAATAGCAAACATAAAGAAATCCAACAACAACAGTTGCTGGCGAGGATGGTTGGGGGAAGGAACCCTCATTCACTGCTGGTGAGATTGCAAACTCATTCAATCACTATGGAAAGCAGTGTTGAGACTCCTGAACAGAATGGACATAGAATTACCCAGCTATCCCTCTACTAGGACCCAACTATCCATCTACTAGGCATCTATCCACAAGATGTCACACCTCAGAATAGAGATATTTGTGCAACTATGTTTATATCAGTTCAATTCATAATAGCCAAGAATTGGAATCAACCCAAATGTCCATCCCTGGATGAATGGAAAACAAAACTGTGGTACAATGGATTTTACTCAGCAGAAAGGAAAAAAGACATATTGAAATTTAGAAAAAAGTGGTCTGACTTGGAGCAGATCTTCCTAAGTGAACTCTCAAAAGAACAGAGTCAAATGCCTCATATTCTTCCTCATATGCAGTGCCTAACCAGGTTAATCTTAAACTCTATGCAAACCAGTCGGGAGAAGTAAGAGTTTGTGAAAGAGGTGTATGGAATGGGGGGGGGGCAAGGGGGAGACTTAATCTTTAAGCTAAAACAATAATGATTTGAAGTCATAAAATCCTCACTTACATACTGTAATCTATTCAGCAAGTTGTGGGCATAGTCTGGCAAGAGGGACTGTGAAAAGAAGGGGAGAGAGTCTAAACCCATGAAAAATTGATCAGTCTGGCAACTCCTCACCCCAGTGACTGGCTCCTTCCCTCACTGAGCTGTTGACCAAAGTGACCCATGAGGTCACTTTGAATTGATTGAATATCCACCCCAGGCCTGTGGTAGGATCCTGTTGCTGAAGAAACCACAGAAAGCCATCTATGAGCACCAAGAGACCCTTTGAGGTCCAGAATGGTAACCAGCCCCCAGGGGAAACTTGTCAAAGATAGTTGGAGCTAACAGAGACCACCTAACATGAAATGCAGTCTGCTGCCATGGGTAGGCTGAACACACTCCTATCTAGGAAAGAACAGCAAACTAAGACAGGAACACTTGTGCAATGGAGGCGCCAAAACCTAGGGGAGGTAATCAACAGCTTTTAATTTGGCCAAGTAATCCACTCAGTGACAAGGAACCCTTAACTGGAATTGGGAGTCAGGGCGAAATACACTGGGAAACAAAATCTTGGGCCCCTAAAGAGAGATGCACTATACAAGTGATTTACAAAGAGGCTACTAATAATAGAATGTAGCCAATTCATAAATGTGTATCTCAGTTAACCTATACTGATCTCACTCTCTGATGGAGATTCTGTTTGTATTTTTCAGAAGGCAGCGAGAGAGCTGTGGTCTTTCCAACTCTACCAACAAACCGTAGGCCAATAGCTGACACCCTGGCAAGAGATGAAGCACTCCAGACCTACAGTGGGGGATCCACATAGAACCCCGCAGAGAGTGGTGCATTAAGCAAGAGACATATAACCACAGCCAATCAGTCAACCCAGGATAAGTCAGACACCAACAATCTTCAACTCAACCTAAAGCAGAAGTACAGATGCCCCTAAGACCTCCAACAATAAAGCAGCCTTAATACTCACCCACCATGACTCAGGGAACTGAGCGGAAGAATGGAAAGATTTTAAGAGCTGTGGTGGAGGAGACTACCCAGAGACATTACCCCCTCAGGAACAACGTTCAAAGGAGGTGGAACCTGGTTGACTCCTAGGCTATCCATAACCCCCTGCACCATGGACTAAGTCAGGTTGCCTATGGAGGAAGATACCCAGCTGATTGGGGAAAGGGAGGAGTTAAATTGGTATTGGGGATACCAACACATTAGTTGCTCATTCAGTTTATCTAATTACAGATAATAAATATATAATTTAAAAAAATTAAGCCAGCAGCAAAAGTCTCTCTAGCACTAGCATATTGGCTGATAAAATGTCACATTGTAATCAATCAGAAATTCTTGTAGAAAAGGCCAGTGACATTTCCAGACAGGAAATGCCTGTTAACCCGGGAACCTGTGAAAATAGCTGGGGGTAAGTAAATAAATAAATAAACAAGATACAGCAAAAACATAAAAAAACAACAACAAATAAACTATGTTGCTCTTGTTCCTCCTTCAGAATAATATACTCAGTCAAGTGGAACATGAAGAGAAATTTTAGGAAGGTCTACAATGAGCAAACCATCCAATGAGCATGTGTGTATAATGGAAAAGGCCAAAAAATAAAATAAAATAAAATAAGGAAGGAAGGAAGGAAGGAAGGAAGAAAGGAAGGAAGGAAGAAAGAAAGAAAGAAAGAAAGAAAGAAAGAAAGAAAGAAAGAAAGAAAGAAAGAAAGAAAGAAAGAAAGAAAGAATGATCAGGTAGCAAGGTAGAGTGGAGAGGTGCTATTCTAAACCTGGAGTTCAGAGAGAAATTTGAGCAAAGAATGAGTCCTACTATTTGCACACTATGAACAAGATCATATAATAAGAGTTTAGTAAGTGAGGGGAGGAGTTTAAGAGCTGAAAGGCTATGCTTCTGAGAACTATGGACAGGTACTAGTAATTTTTAAGAAGTTATCACTCACATTTCTCACTTACCTTCAAGCATAACTTGTTTTTAATTTTTAAACATTTTATTAACAACCTCCATCCATACCCACAATATAACATGATTATAATCTTCTCCCACCACCCTGTTTTACTCCAACCCTCATGCCCCATCCACTGAATCCCTTCTTCCCAAATATTCCTTGGTCTATTTTGATATCATGTTTTTCTGCCCTATTATGCACTTCTGGAGGTAGACACTGTGAGGCCATGAATGGCACAGCCACTTTGTGTCTGGAAGATAGTATTGCAAAGCACTCCTCTCTTCCTTTGGCTTTTATACTCTTTCCACAACCTCTTCCATAATGATCCCAAGCCTTGGAGGGTTTGATAGAGATGCTCCATTTAGTGCTAAGCACTCAACTGTCACTTCTTCTCAGCACTATGATGAGTTTTGAGTCATCCCAGTGGTCATCACCATCTGAAAAGAGAAGCTTCTCTAATCAAAAGTGAGAGTGACATTAATATGTGAGCATAAACATAAGTATTTAGAGGGCAGTTTGGTGGGTATAATATATCCATTTAGCCAGAAAATATAAGTAATTTCCCCTATACTGAATATTCAGTATAATATTCTGAAGGAGGAACAGGATTCTGATTTGATTTTCAGTACCAGGCATGAATTACTTCTTGTGGAACAGGCTTCAAATCCAATCAGAGGGCAGTTTGCTTCCCTCATATCAGACATGCCAACACTGCACCAAGTGTTTTAATATTTGGTCTTGGGGGCCAGGCATAAAACTTACAGAGTCTGGACTGGAGGGATGGCTCAGCGATCAAGGAGCTTGCCTGCAAAACCTAATGACCCAGGTTCGATTCCCAGTATCCACGTAAAGCGAGATTCACAGTGGCACATGCACCTGGAGTTCTTTGCAACACCTGGAGGCCCTGGTGTGCCCATTCTCTCTCTCTCTCTCTCTCTCTCTCTCTCTCTCTCTCTCTCTCTCTCTCCCTTCTCTTCTCTCTCTCCTATCTCTGCTTGCAAAAAGAATACTTTAAAAGAGCTTGCAGACTCCTTTACTACATAGCACCATTGATGTCTTCTTTCCCTCAGTAGGTCGAATAGCTGTTTCCACACAACACCAGGACACCTAGTCAACAGGGAAAAGGCTTTCAGCTTAGCTCCAGCTTGATAGCTCAGTGACCTGTAGTCCAAGCATATGATGTCTTCAATAATAGGGGATCACCATCTAGTTCTTGTGGGCAATCAAGTGCCTTAGCAATAGCCTGTAATGTTTGGGGGGCATCAGGGACCTCTGTGACCAATAATTCACTGAGAGAAATCTCACCCTTGGCACTGAAACTGTTACAATTGTCTTCAAGCATAACTTCTCCTGTGGAGAACTAACTGTAAGAAGACAAGGAACAAAAGCAAGTAATCAGGATGGATGTTCTTGAAGGAGCTGTGATGAGAAAATATTTTGGCTCAGGGTATGGAGGTAGTTATGGAAGTGATAGGGAAGTATTGGACCTGAGGATGTAGTTTGAAGATAGAGTTCGGAAAAAAAATAATTACCTTTATCCTTGTGGTGGTTTGAATATAAATGGCCTCATAGCTTGTTGACTAGACTACAGGGAATGAATCCATAATAACTTAGAAATATTCTAGAATCATGTCTTGTGTATTTTACATATGTAAATCTTGCCACACCTGAAAACTCAAGAGGTGGCATAAACAAAGTTTTGTCTAAAAAAACTGTGTTTCTTGGTAAAGTATTGAAAAAATAACCGTAATAAGAAATTCCACATCCCTGAATTTTTCAAAATATCTAGCTGATGAAAGTATGCTTTTTAAAACTTTAAACAGTGCTTTCTTCATTGTCTGTGAGAGAAACTATGGTATCACTTTAATAAAGATTCATTCAGAAAAATTGTCACTTTGTGCTGGGTAAATGTTCTTTCTGCCTCCTCCCCTCAAGCCCTGCTTATCTAAGGAACTGAATATCTAGGACATAACTGTAACATGGTTTTCCGAGACAAGCTCAGCAAAGGCATACAAGGGAATTACTTTAGTCAACATTGCCCAATCCTCTGGGATTGATCTCTTGCCATCAATTCATGGAATATGTCTCACAGGCTTCTTTCTCGAATGCCTCCAATTCCCAGCTTTATATCTTTTGCTCACTTCCTCAATTCCTAGCACAGGTTGGTGAATAGTTCCATTATGCATGTGCGCTTTTTTTAGATTGCCTATATTTGGCAACATCATGAGTTCCAGAGAAAACTTGGTGACAGCCTTAAAACGTAGGAGATAGGGGCTGGAGAGAAGGCTTACTGGTGAAAGTTCTTATCTGTAAAGTCTAACTCAGGTTCAATTCCCCAGTACCCAGGTGCATGCATTTGGAGTTCATTTACAGTGCTTGGAGGCCCTGGTGTGCCCATTCTCTGACTGTCTCTCTTCTTTCTATCTCTCTCTATTTGCAAATAAGTAAATCAAATTATTTTTAAAAACTTAGGGGATGGAAAGTAAGGGATAAATGCCTTGGGGTGAATAATTCTGTGTGGCATTCTGTACACATCTCAGGTCTCAATGGAATTGCCCTCAGTTGCTCACAATAATGGCCATGGTAATACATCACCATGCTGGTGTTTCCTTGATTCGAATTTCAGTGTTACCATGGTTTCCGGGATCATCTCTGAAAGAAGTATGCACTGTCCTCATCACATAGCATGCTTGGCAGAATGTGAGGTAAAGCAGTTTGGAAATAAAGGTTCTGTTTTTTTTATTACCAGTGGTTCTCTCTGTTGTAAATAAATTCACCCATGTACAGTCACATGTTTGTGTGTGTGTGTGACTGTGTGTGTTTGTATTTGTTATTGTGGGATCAAAGAAATCAATGAGGTTTGTGGCACTACTAATGTTAAATGCTTTTAATTCTAGGCTAAATTACTTAACATTGACTGTAGTGATCCTTTATTTCAAAAATATTTGTCATGCATATGTACAGAGAATTTTGAATGCATAAATTTGATATATTTGGGAAGTAAAAAAGTCCAATTCTGCTGACTTAAAGAAATCATATTCTGGCTCTAAAAACTCACATTTGTGAGGTGCTGATAATGGGGCTTTTGTACATTCAATAACTTTTTATTTTTAGATATTTTATTATTTTGTTTTAATATTGTAATTATTTATTTGGCAGAGAGAAAGAGAATGAGATTATGGGTCAGCCAGGGCATCTTGGCACTGCAAACACACTCCAGATGCATGTGCAACTTTCTGTCTGGCTTTCCAAGAAAGTGTCTTTAAAAACTGAGCCATCTCTCTCACCCCTTGTACATTTATGAGAGAAAGAGGGAGAGAGAGAAAGAGAGAGAGAGAGAGAGAGAGAGAGAGAGAGAGAGAGAGAGAGAGAATAGGCATGGCAGGTTTCCTGTCATTATAAGTGAACTCCATAACATGAGCCACTTTGTGTGTCTGACTTTATACTGGGCAATCAAACCTGGGATGCCAGTTTAACTATTGAACCATTTCTCCAACCCATCAATAACTTTTTAAATAAAATGGATTGCTCTCATGTTAATGATTATTAAACTAGAAATTGAAGTGGTTAAGACAGGTAGCTGAGATGGGCAGATGTTTTAATGAATATAGTGCTTGCTCTGAAAGCACAGGGAGCCAAATTTGAATCCTCAGAACTAACATAAAATGCTAGACCTGGTACATGTGCTGGGGTGATACAAGCAGAGAACCCCTGGTGCTCACTGGCTAACTAGTCTAGCCATATTGGTCAACTCTATGTTCAGTGACAGACCCTCCCTGTCTCAAAAAAAAAAATAAGATGGAAAGTGACTAAGGAAGACTCCCCACATTGACCTTTGGCTTACACACACATACATGGACATGCATAGACACATGAACACACATATATACACAGGCAAACCCCTCCTCCCAAAACACAGGTAGCTGTTATTTGGCAGAAAGAGGGCTGGTGCAATTGTTAACACCCCACGACCAAGTGAACGGGGTAAAAGCTGAACAACTAATGAAGTTAATAGACAAATAAATATGATTTTTTTTACTCACTACTTCACTTAGCCGTTGTTTGTTCAGGGATATTGATATGCCCTGTAATGTGCACTGTAGATATGATTATGGTGAGTAAGTTGCTAAGAAGAGTTGAAGATGAAAGTAAAATGATTTCCTAGGAACTATAGGCCCAATGTAGGACAGGAGTCTGTAACTAAAATTACCACCATGATCTAAAAGAGTCAACAGAGTAATGCGTTTCAAATTGGCTAGTCAAACCAATGGGGCAGTAATTTTTAAACCTGCCAGTTTGTTGAGTTGATTAGTTAAACAATTTGATCAACATCTGATATTAATGGGGATTCAAAATTAGTAGATTTTATACAAATGAATCAATGTAACAAATATTCTTCTTTAAACTTAGTGGGTTTTTGATTCAGAAAGTTGAATTAATAATATTTCAGGACTACAGTGTGTATCAAAGTTGTAATTCCAACTCAGCAACTATGTAACCCCTAAAACAGCTGATTGCCTTCTTGGTAGTTCATCTGAAGGAAATTAATAATAGTGTTTTCGGTTTCTTTAGGAGTTTCATGAATCAACAACCAAAGCCTACTGGTTCTTTCACAAATATTTCTTTAAATATTCTCTCATCCAAGTACTAACCAGGCCCGACCCTGCTTAGCTTCCGAGATCGGGCGCGTTCAGGGTGGTATGGCCGTAGACTTCTTTAAATATTCTAAGTCATGGAAAGGGAAAAGAGTAAGGTTATCTCTTCAGTTTTATGAGCTATTGTTTATATGCAATAGTGTTTATAGAATATTTACCTTGGAAAAGTAAGGAAAACATTACTCATACTCTCTCCCACCTGTTTATCAAATGGACTGAATTCTGTATCATTCTAACTCAGAGAAGGCTGGAATGAAAATTCATATCATGCTTCAAATATTCATGCCTTTTTAGGTCAAGAGCAGGTCCCTGTCAAAGATTAGCTTTATAATTTTATCTAGCTTTATCCCCACCTGGATTCACTCCTATATCCCTTAGTGAAAATTGCATTACTTTGAAGTTGAAGGTTGTATTCAGGCAGGCTGAACAGCTTTACTCCCACCCTGAGTTGGAACAGATAATGGATTCTACAGAGCAGGTGTCCAACTGGCCAAGGTCATCACACAATGAGTCAGTGTAAATATCCACATTGCAGGTGTGGACATGTGTCAGCACATGAGAGTTTAATTTGATGAGTGTCTTTTTGTCTAGCTGTTACAGTGGTCTGAGTCTGTGAAACAAATCAAGTGAGAAAGCCTGTGCATGCCTTAGAAGGTTATGTCTTTATTAATCCTGTAGTGCCCAGCAGGCTGGCAAAGCATGCTGCTATATTGGGATGATTTTATTTCTTAGGAGCCATTTGTTCAGAAAAAAAACGGGAAAATGGAAATATGAAGTCAGTTTTCTCCTGACATTTCCAAGGATGAACACTTGTGAAGGACAAGCAGGCAATCTCTCCTTAGAAAGTCAATCCAAAGAGCCTAGAAAGTCCTTCAGAGTTGTAAATAGAAGATCAGATTAAAACTTCAAGGAAACACACACACACACACACACACACACACACACACACACACAATCAGAAGTCTCCTGGGAAAAATTAAGAACAACAAAAGTACCATATAAATAGATGTTTCAATTTTAGACAAGGCCTATAATTCAAAGTCAAAGGCATCAAATACATATGGAATATGAATGATTAAAGTCAAACAAAGTGAGTTTAAGTTTCTAGGTTATTTAAAAATATAGTTGAAAAATGGGCTAGGATATAACTCAGTTGGGATAGTACTTGACTAAATGCACAAGGCCCTGGTTTAGACATCCCCCCTACTGGGCTTAGTAGCCCACATGTGCAATCCCAGCACTTTGGAGTTGATAAGAAAATCTGAAGCTCAAAGTCATCCTACATAGAGTCCAATTCTCCAAGTACCCACAAGAGGCACAAAATAGCACATGCATCTGGAGGGTTTTGTTTATTTTTTGTAGCAATGAGAAGCACCAGTATGTCCATTCTCTCTCTTCCTCCCTCCTCACAAATAAATATTAAAGATAAAATAAAAATATGGTTAATGAGATGGAAGAATTTTAGAAATTAAGGTCCACATATTGACATTATTTATAGCTAAAATGTAGCTCACATGGTAGAGTCCTTGCCTAGCATGTACAAAAGCCTAGGTTAGATTTCTAATGCTACAGAAACTGGGTATAGTGTGTACTCTTATAATCCCTGTATTCACAAAGGTGGAGGCAGAAGGATCAGACATTCAAGGTCATCCTGTAAGCCAGTCTGATACATGAAACCCTGTGTTAAAAATATATCTCAGTAAATGATCATGTTGACAGAAAATCCAGTTATCATTTAAGGGCTTTTAACAGGCATATACATATATACATATATTAATACTGGTTTATAAAATTTTGTCCCCATTTCACAAATGAGTAGGCTAAAATTAGATGTCTTATTTAATTCAAGTATACATTGGACAGGGAATTAATATCTAATCTATATGAGGAACTAAAAAACCCTAAAGCAAATATCCAATCAATAAATGGGCAAATGATCTAAACAGACAGTTAAGAGAGGAAGAACAACTGATGGCCATTAGGGAAAAGCAAATCAAGACTACATTGGGATTCATTTCACATCCATTCAGAATGGCCAGTGTGAAGAACAGAAACAACATCTACCAGCAAGGATGCAGGTGAAAGGATTCAAAGGCAATGTAAATTAGTTCAGCCACTATGCAAATCTGCGTGGAGATACCTCAAAAAGTGAAAATTAGAATTACCTAATGATTCAGCCAGGCCACTCCTGTATGAATACCCAGAAGAATAAGTCAGCATTTAGTATAGCCACCTGCCTTCCCATATTTATCATAGCACTATTCACAAAACATAAGCTATATAATCAGCCTAGGTATGCACTACTGATGGATGAATAGAGAAACAAAATGTGCTGCATATGCATAATGGAGTTTTATTCAGCAACATATAAAAATGAAATTGCGTTGTTTGCAGGAAAAAGAATGGAACTGGAGATAATCATGTTAGGCAAAATAAGCCAGATGATTTTCAGGTTTTCTCTCATATATGGAATTGAGAGAAATGGCAAAGGAGTATAATATGGGGGGATAGTTCTGATTAAATTATTTTAGATGTATGCACAAAATTGCCAAAATGAAACCTTTTACTACATATAATCAATATCTTCCAATAATGGTAATAATAATAACACAAACATTGAGAAGTGATAATACCCTTAAAGGGGAAGGCCTCAAATTCAAGGCCAGGTCTTTAAATTTTTTTTATTTATTTACTTGCAAGCAGATAGAGAGGAGAGAGACAGACAGAGAGAATGGGTGTGCCAGCGCCTCCAACTACTGCAAAAGAACTCTAAATACATGTACCACTTTGTGCATCTGACCTTACGTGGGTACTGTGAAACTTAACCAGGGGTGTTAGGTTTTGCAGGTAAGTGCTTTAACCACTGAGCAAGGCCAGGTCTTTTGACTTTTAACCTGGTTCTCTTGTTACTTTGCTACTACAGTGTTTCTAGCATTTTGAAAACCAGGTAATTCAATCTAACAAGGTCTACTAATTTCTCCTTCCTCCAGGGTCAGTGCGCCAATAATTGTGTGGAAATGTTTGGCCTCTGTACAGTTGGCCAACCGATATAGTTTTGAGTAATCTATGTGTCAGCCATTATACCAATTGCTAACTACAGAATGCCCCCAAGGGAATTTGATGCTAGTGTGGGAGATATTCAACAAGCAGCATCTAACAAAATGAACAAGTGATCAGGTGCTAGAAAGAAAACAAAACCTTAACTTGTTCTGTTACCTTAAGGTGTGGACTAGGCAGGGTTTTCAGGCAAGTTGGTTGATGAGTTAAGTAAGCAGGAAGATTAAGGTACAATAACACTACCCAAAATAGAGCTATGCCTTTAATCACAGCACTGGGAAAGCTGAAGCTGGAGGATTGCTGTGAGGTCAAGGTTTCCTTTCCCACAGAGTGATTTCCAAGTCAGCCTGACCTAAAGGTAGACCAACCTAAAAAAAAACCAACAAGAAAACAATATCTGAAATAGTAGTATGATATTAAAATTAGCAAATAATGGACAATGTGCTATCTTTTATGCATATAATTTATAATTGCTGTGAATCATGTGGCTGAATTAGTGGTTTGAGTCTGGGACATGAAATGTGGGCGTGCATAAAAAGTGGGACAAAGGCCTATGATTACAAAGTGAGAATGAACTTTAGTAGGAGAGAAAAATTATGGTTGTGTCAGTGCCTACTGATCATGAGGTTATTCCATGTTCTCATAAAATAGAAAAAAAATCTAAGACTTGTGCATCAGACATTCTTCTAAACATTTTAAATGAGAACTCACTCATGTAGACTTATCTCATAGTTACTATTGCTCACCTTTTATATATGATAATGCTCCACCAAAGATGCTCCTGTCCTAGTTATAAGAACCTGTAGATTTGCTATGTTACAAGGTCAAAGGGACTTGGTGGGTGTGATTAAGGACTTTGAGATGGTGATATTACCTTGAATTATCTGGGTGGCTTCAATGCAATCAGAAAGATGAGTAAAAATATCAGGGAAAGAAATGGAAACAAAAGTCGGAGTGAGATGGCCAGGAACAAAGGAATGAAAGTAGCTTCTAGAAGATAGAAAATCAGGGGAATACATTCTTCCATAGAACTTTCAAAAAGGTTTTCTGCTATGATTTTAGCCTAGTAAAACTGATTTCAGGTTTCTTTTTTTTAAAGAAGTATTTTAATTATTTATTTGAGAGAGAGAAAGTGAGAGAGAGAGTATGAGGAGAAGAGACAAGAGAATATCCAAAAGTTCATGCATCAGCTCACCTTGCCTCAAAACAAAGTGACAAAAACCAGGAAACAAATCTGAGGTTGCCTAATGTCCTCCACAGACATTCTTTGGCATGCATATTCCTGAAAACACACACACACACACACACACACACACACACACACACACACACAGACACAGACACAAACACAACACACACACAAATAAAGTTGAGAGTTGAAGTTGTGCATAATTGAACCACATCATAGCCTATTTCTTGAATAGATGCTGAAAGGAGCTATCTTTACCCTAGGTAAAGTCCTATCCTCTCTTTCATTCACTTGTAAGAATTTCCGAAACTAAATGTGTAACAAAAAATGGGGTAAATTGAGGAAAAGCGAGTGGGATGATTGTATGAACCACATGGCATATAGAAATAGCCTGAGACACAGCCCCCTCCCAGAGACAGAGGCCCTAACACTAATAACCATACTGAAGAGGGCCCACAGGTAAATGGGGACCAGGAAAGAGGGGATAGAAGACTACGACCTATATAAACTAACTAATTAATAAAAATAGATAAGAAGAAAAATGAGAATCTCTTTAATTTATGCCTATTGGCCCCAGATAGTCCTGCATCCAAGTCATCGTTAATATAATTCTTTTATGTACAGGAAAAGTTTGAGGATATTGGTGTTAGGGATCAGGTGGATGAAATACTCTGCAAGGAAGCTCACTGGTCTTGGTGCCTGGGAGTAGAGGAAGGAGACTATATAACAAAGACTCTATCCTCCCTGGATTTTGAATATGGCTTGGGAAGGGTGGGAGCAAAAACATTTACAGTCACCAGCCTAACACCACCAGTATCAAAAGTTCTCGCTGTACCAATCTTGTGATTATTCTCTTGCCAGCATGTTACATGCTGTTTGCTGCCACCAAGTCACCAAGTCACGCTTAGAGCAGTTTATGCACTTAAGCATATGGGTTGAATTGCACTGAACTCTTCCATCCGGGACTACCACATTTAAGGCACATAAGAATTCACTTGGCAATTCATTAAAATTCGCATAAAATACTGTTAACTGCAGGTCAATGCTTTTCAAGGTCTCAGAAAACAAGATGTCCCTATCCTCTGTATACGAAGTACAAGTTGAAAAAAAAATTCCCGATTATTTTGTGCAAGTTTACAAAGCATATCTAGAAATAGACTTCTTTTTTTCTTTTCAGGCACCCCATCCCTAATAAAGGGAACTAAAGAGGTGTCAGCGTCCAATGGAAAGAGTTGGGACAGTGTCCCAACTCTGTGCTCCAGGCGGGCGGGCACTGCTCTCTGCTTCCAGAGGCTGGGGAGAGGGGAAAGGGGAGATCCTGGCACAGCAGAGCTGATGTCTCTCTTCCATGCCCGCTTCCTAGGTCACGAGGGAACACACACACCCAAGTGTAACACCGCATCCCCCTCTGCGCCCTTGCCCGGGCGGAGGCGGACGCGCTTGCGTGCGCGTTCAGTATAAATAAGTCCCTAGCGGCGGCCACTGAGGTGAACGGAAGGCGACAGGGAGCCGCGGGTCATGGCGGGCAAGGACCACCCGTGGCAGGGGAGCATCCTTTACAACATGCTCATGAGCGCCAAGCAAAAGCAAGCGGCTCCCGAGGCGTCCAAGCCGCGGCTGGGGGCTGCTCCTTGCTGGGGCTGCTGCTGCGGTGCACAGTCCGTCGTGGGCCCAGGAGGACGAGGGCCAGGGGGAGCGCTCCTGTACCGCTGCTGCCTGTGTGGTGAAAACCATCCTCGCCAGGGCAGCATCCTCTACAGCATGCTTACTAGCTCCAGGCCCACGCACATTCAGCCCGAGGCGCCCACGGTGCGATTTGGGGCTCCATGCTGGGGCTGTGCGTGCGGTGCCAAGCCCACAGCGGTGCTGGGCGGAGAGGGGCCGGCGGGCGGACAGGTCACATCGCTCCTGTACGGCTGCTGCTTTTGCAAGGAGGAGCACCCGAGGCAGGGCAGCATCCTCTACAGCCTGCTCACCGGCGCCAAGCAAACGCACGTAGCTCCGGAAGCGCCGGAGGCACGTTGCGGAGGCGCGTGTCTGCAGCTGTCCTACTATGCTCAGAGGCTGAGGGGCAGAGAGGAGGTGGCCAGTGGGCAGGTCACCGCGATCGTGTACAGTAGCTATGCGTGCGGAGGAAGAGATGAGCACCCGCGGCAGGGCAGCGGCTTTGTCGCCCGCAGCCTGCCCACGGGCGCAAATCCTACACGCGCGGTCTCAGAGGTGCAGCGGAGGGTACCCTGGTGGGACACCTTGTGTGTTGCCCAGCGGCCGGTGGCCCTCAAGAATCCACAGGTGGTGTGTGAGACGGCGTCCCAGTGCCTGCTGAAGACCCTGCGCTTTGTCAAGTGTCTGCCCAGCTTTCAGATTCTGCCCCTGGATCAGCAGCTGGCGCTGGTGCGGTGCACTTGGGCGCCCCTGCTCCTGCTTGAGCTCTCCCAAGATCGCTTGCACTTGGAGATCATAGAGATATCGGAGCCCAGCGTGCAGCACAAGATCCTCACCGCCAGGCGACGGGAGAGCGAGGGGCAGCTGCCAGGGGCCCCGTCTACACCCCAGCTCCATGAAGCTGTGCCTTCTGAGGCTCACCACTTGCCCTTGCCTTCGGCAGCCTCAGTGCAAGCCATCAGGAGCTTCCTTGGCAAATGCTTGAGTTTGAGCATCGACACCAAGGAGTATGCCTACCTTAAGGAGAGTGTGCTCTTCAACCCAGGTAACACCCCCCCCCCCACACACACACACTAAGCTGGCTTTCCCCAGGTGCTTTGCCCCAAGCATGGACCCTATCAGCGGTGGTGGTGGGGGAGTGTCCTGTTAGGATAAGAAGATTGCCACCAACACTGCAGAGCTTGAGACACACTCTGAAAAACAGGACTCCAGAGTGAGCTGCCCAGGGTGGGGATGACCTTTGGGATCTTGGAGAGCTTTTTCTTTGGTTTGGCGCTTACATCTTGTTACTATGGAAAAGTTTTGTTTTCATGGGACATGGTTATTCCATCAAGAGCTGTTTTTTTTTTTCCCCCACCAATCAGTAGCATAGCTGAAAACAAGTTTTGCTCATTGCACATAAACTTTTCATGTTTAAATTCATATATATTTATTTATATATTAAACACGCATAAAGGTTTTTAAAAATTCTATATGAACATATACATGGGGTTTAAAACTGTGGAGAACGTCTGCCATTTTTTCTCATTCCCAACTTTACATTGCAGGCAAACTTTGGGGCATGGAAGGGAACAAGCTATGAGGAAGGCTGGGAGGTGAAGGGGAGGAGCTTGGGAGGAGTATCAGTCAAAAAAGGTATTATGAAAATGCATAAAGAAACCTGTTACTTTGGAGCCTGATTTTAAATATAAAGCTTAAAAAATAAAGAAAACATTATTTTCAGGAAGGTGTGTGGAGGGAGGCCTGTGGTGTGAAAGCAGAGAAAAGAAATAAGGACTTTACAAAACAGCTTTCACAGACCATGAATTTAAACTCAGGGAAGTCATCAGAAGTATTCCCACCCAATCAAACAGTGTCTCAAGCTTGGGGAGTAGAGTAGTAAATGCATGGACTGTTGCAATCACAACTGTAATTGTATTTTGTTGTTTTTTAATTGATCTGATATTTGTCAATAATAGTGTTTGTCAATCACCATTAGTCTTAAAGAATAACTACCAGCTCTGCTACTCTGTGATGTCTGCAGGTTGGTGTTAAAATGCTCTTCTGAATTTTGTAGTTGAGGGGAAAGAAAATGATGTCATCATGGAATCATTTAGACGAGATAGTAAATTGTTGATTTTGCACATTACTATCATGGAGGATCAAATTATTTTATTTTATTAATACTTAAACAGCCTTTCAACATCATCTTTATAAAACTACTCATTCTTAATATGTCATGCCTGCATTATATTTGTCATTATGTTTCAGGTATTGCATTGCAAGAATGAATTTTCATGAATTTTCTTAGAAAAGTTACGTTTGAACCATGCTTCAATCAGTTGTTTCCATGTATACATTTTTAAACTTTTCCATATTTTAATAGCCCTGTTAATATTTTTAAAGATGCTTTTGGGAAATTCATTGGAATCACATTTTTTAATATTTTTCCAAATATGGAGATCATGAAACAGTGAGCTAAATGGTCACCATTAGCTTTTAAATTATTATGGGCTTCCATAATAATATTAGCCTGCAGATGAATAATTAAAATTCAACATGTGAGTTAGAATTTGTGACTCTGAAGTTTACCATTATCAGTTGAACATTTGATGGGAAATCAACTGGTGGGAAATTTCCAGAAAGAATAGGAATATTCTTGACATCTGGGAAAACTGTCATTATTCAATGGAATTTTCTCATAGGTAGAAAGTAAGACAGCTCACCACTTGAAATAGCATTAATTTCTTTGCATTTTCACAACGAGTTAACTGGAGAAATGATTTGATTATGTTTTATTGCTATTAAATTAGGCATGGCTTTGTTGACTTGTACTGAGTGCTTTTTAAATGTGTGTACATTTCCAGTGTCTACTGTACAGAAATAACAGCATGATGCTTTCTTCTTAGACGTGTTACTTCTGAAAACTTACAGCTGTTTGGGGCATTTTATCCTTGCACCAGACAACCCTTTTAACCAGGAATCTTGAGGGCATGTTTAATAGTGAAGAGATAAAAATGAATGTATTTTAAAAGCTAGTAAAGGTATCTGTGGTGAGCTATTTATAACTGAGAGATTTTTCTCCCTCCAGACCTGCCAGGCCTGCACTGTGTGAAATACATTCAGAGCCTTCAGTGGAGAACCCAGCATATCCTCACTGAACACATCAAGATGACTCACAGAGAGTGTCACACCAGATTCGTAGAGCTGAACAGCGCTCTTTTCCTGCTGAGGTTCATCAATGCTGATGTCATCACTGAACTCTTCTTCAGGCCCATCATTGGCACAGTTAGCATGGATGATATGATGCTGGGAATGCTCTGTAACACACTGTGAACTCCCATGTATTTCGTAATGAAGAGCTAGCTGTAGGCAGAAGTGTTGATTGCTGTGAAAACAAACTTTCTCGTATTTTTACATGCATAGTATATTTGTACTCAATTAAAGAAATACTTTAGTTACAGACAAGAAAAATTCTCTGTTACCAGATAACATACCTCTGTAATCTTTAACAGAAGAATGTGGTACTATGCTGATAAGCTATTTTCACAAATACAACCTTTCTTTCTTTGGACCTTGCTCAATTAAAATTTGTAATATTAAGTTTTAATAAACTTCAACGTATCAACTACTACTTTGAGTGAAAAAAAATTAAATATTTTTTGTTTATATATTTATCTGTGTGTGTATGTGTGTGTGTGTGTGTGTGTGTGTGTGAGAGAGAGAGAGAGAGAGAGAGAGAGAGAGAGAGAGAGAGAGAGAGAGAGAGAGAGACTGGGCATGCCAGGGCCTCTTGCTACTGCAAATGAACTCCAGACACATGCACCACTTCATGTGCCTGACTTTACGGGAATACTGGGAAATCTAATCCAAGTCATCAGGCTTTGCAAGCAAGTACCCTGAGCCATCTCTCCAGCCCCTGAGAAAAGTTTTGTCAGAATTTAAGAACATTTTCAAAATGTATTAAAATCTTAATAATTTAAATCAAAAGTATGGCCATAAGTAGCCTTGTGAGATTTAATTTTACCACATGGCAATGGCAATGAAAGATGACTTAGCCTTATCTTCATTTTCACTTTCATCAATCATATGGATGTTTGTCTTTATACCACCTAGAACGTCCTGGAGGCCATCAGAGAGTAAAATAGATTTTTTTCACAGTTTTGATATTCTTCTTTCCATAATTATGGATTTAAAGTTCCAAAAAAGCCAGGAAGCTAGAACGAGGGGATGGGAGGCGGGAAGAGAGGGGTTCTTAAGGGGAGGGTATCACAGACTTGAGGTGGAGAGGTTTATGTGGGGTCTGGGAGTAGGAGGATTGGGAGGATGAGTGGGCAGGAGGATTAACTAAAACTAAAGATGTATGAAAAAGTCTTATGGAAATGTATTTTTGTTAGCTTATTAATAATATAATTAAAAATGAGCTTGAGCAGGGCATGGTGGCTCACACTTTTAATCCCAGCACTTGGGAGGCAGAGGTAAAAAGGATTGCCCAGAGTTTGAGGCCACCCTGCAATAGATATGAAAAAAAGAATATGAAGGGAAAACTAATTTATTAATGGAGTAAAAAGAGCAATGTTTAATCATATAAATCCTACACTAGAAAAAAGAAAGCAATATTAAAAAAAACTCAGAGCATCAGTACCCTGTGTGTGTGGATAATGTTGTTCTCAAAAGCCATAAATTGGTATAGAAAAAAATCTATCAATCTATATCTATTTAACTATGCAAAAATCCCACAATAAACCTACATTCTATAAAGAGGGGATGCATTTCCTCAATGTTCATCATGACCATAAAACCCTAATTATACCTCAGATATAAGCTAAGGGCCCACCTTATAAATTTGTCAAAAGATAGCAGCCACATCTGTTGCATTCACTCTTTATATAGAGTCTACACTTCTCACTCATTGACAAGGTATCATTAACTGGTAGGACCCAGCCAACAGGATGAGATCTACCTATAGAATTGATTTCACTTATGCTCTTTAGGAAGCCTGGACTTAACAGTTAAAAGTTAATCCCATTAACCTAAAAGATCCATTTTAAGCAGCCAGGTGGCTGGCTAACTTCTTTCTTCCTTCTGAATCATTTGAATCTGACTGAAGCAAAGGTCAGTAAGTTGAAGCTGGCTTGACCACCTCCAAGGCTTAGGCAGTGTCAGGATGGTCAGGGTGCTCATGTGTGTACACACACACACACACACACACACACACACACACACACACACACACACACACACATACACACGAATGAAGGTGAGGATGGCAGGGAACACAGAGCAGGATATTCATTGGCCAGAAGCCCCCCAATATTACCTCTAATGTGGTTGGTGGATCTAGCCTTGTCCCAGGGTTGTCAGTCCCTTGGAAGTAATTCACTTCAGTCTGTGGCATTAAAGGGGCTGCCTGAGGCTGTCAGTCCCAAATACTTCTGTCAGTGACACTGGTTCATTTGCCTGGTAAGTGTGGATGGCATCGGAAGGTGTTGTGCAGGAGCTATACAGGAATTGGCTTACCCCACCACCTCAATCATGCTGCCATGGAGTTTTCCAAAGGAGTTCCTTTTGGAGTAGAAAGCTTCCTGAAGTTCTTAAAACATCACCACTGCCATAGTCCCTTTCCTAAGTCTGCTTGTGAAGCATTTTCTAAATTGTTACAAATCAGAATCTCATTTGGTACTCTCAACGTTACAGACTTTTCACTTGGAAGGACTGTGTGCATGAGAGACAAAATCAAAGTACATCATACTCTAGAAACTGTCTGGAAAATTTTTCAATTTTTATATTTTTTAATGGGCTTATGCACCCACTTTATGCCTTCTGTCTTGGTATTTATCCATTGAGTTGCTAGAGAAAAGGGTCATTCCATTCTGGGGATATCTGCAGGGAGGCAAGCTGATGTAATTAGATGTGTGCTGTGGAACAAAACTGAGAGAAGTAAAGGCGGGCTCTAGGTTTGTGCTGCAAACTGAAGTGAATCTAGAAAGTGGGGCACAAGTTGACAGTAGGGAGATATCCTGCTGATGTATCTGGTAGGCAGAGGGCCCTCACTCCCTATGCTATTCTCTGTTCCATACTGCAGATTTCCACAGGAATCACAAGTTAGGAAAGAAATCAGGTTCTTCCATCAAAATACATCAGAAGGGGGGACTTCTGGGGAAGATGGCTGACTAGCAGACATGCTGTACACCTCAGAAAATAAGGGCCAGGGTTTTCAGCAGGGATCCAGGTCATGGACACAAGCTGCAGCCTCATGCTGAATTCCAGACACCTCCGAGAACAGGATTCTCAAGACTGGAAGCCGCCAGCGTGGACCAGCACTAGCAGGAGGCAGTGAGTCCTTCAAGCAGGCTGTGCTAGAACAGCTTCAGCCCTCTGGCCGCCTGAGGCTTTCATTCAGCTTTCCTTGTGTTTCGGCCCCACCCTCCCGCCCTCTGTCTATCCCGCTCCTCCCGGGCACTTGCATGTTTCTCTTTTTGAACTTTTTATTGTGCTTTTTCTTAAAATTTTATTTCTTATATTAATATTCTTTCTCCATTGGCCATCTGTACATAGCCCCACCCCCTGCCCTCCAGCCTCCAGCGTGTCTGCCCCGCCCCTCCCACCTCACTACTCAGTCTTCTTATTTACTTTGGTTTTTAATCTTTATTTTCTTTTCTTTCTCTTTCACCCATTCGACCGGGGGCTTCTTTGTAGCCCTTCCTCCTGCCTTCCAGCCTCCAGTGCATCTGCCCCGCCCCTCCCCCTAGCTACTCGGTTTTCTTTTTTATTTTGTTTTTTTAAACCTTTTTTTTCCTTTCTTTCTCTTTCACTGGTTCTTTATTTTTTTATTTTTTAAAAATATTTTTTTAATATTTTATTTATTTTTTTTCAAGCAGAGAGAGAGAGAGAGAGAGAGAGAGAGAGAGAGAGAGTGAGCGCCAGGGCCACCACCTTGTGGGTCTGGCTTATGTGGGCACTGGGGAATTGAACCCAGGGCCTTAGGCACTGGAGGCAAGTGCCTTAACCTCTGAGCCATTTCTCTAGCCCTATTTTTTATT
>PVHP010026007.1:0-25874 GCA_004024765.1 Zapus hudsonius
TCCCATCATGGACTCTAGTACTCAGTGAGAATCCCATAACTAACTGCTGGAATTCTTCTTTTCTTTGCCATTTATGAAGCACCACGTGACACCATAATAAAAATGTTTTAGATAGTGATATCAATTACAAAAATATATAATTATTAGAATTTTTAGACACCTTAAAGCTGGCATGGAATTTGAAGTTAAGAAACTCAGACAAAAATAGGAGCAGAAACTTTTTTTATTGTCTATGGGTCTGATTGCCAAGTAGTTCCTTCATTCCAAGTGCCTCTTGGTAAGATAGGTAGTGAATACTAGTTAAGAAAATTCATAGGAGAACACTGATATTCAGGACTAAACTTTGCATGCATAGTAAGTGATAAAAGCAGAAATGTAATTCAAGTCAATGTGTCTCCAAAGCTGTGTTCTTTGGAACACAGGCACAAGCAATCCACTCTGTCCAAGGCTGCACAGGCTGCCCACTAATGACTTTATAGATGCATGTGAAAATGTCAAATCCTAGCCCACTTTAACCTTCTCAAAAGACGAATGATCTATCATGTGGTAGTTTCCCAGCATCTGCAAGATAAGAATACTTTTCATTTGTACCTCTTCTCAAATTACTAGCAGCTTTTTAGTGAATCCAATTTAATAACTTTAGAATTCACTGTGACCGTCCCTTCATCAAATACACAAATGATATATACTTCTGACTTTATACTTACCAAAAATAAGTACCTCTATACAAGGAGAACTGTTTGCATTAATTGTCACTGAGTAATACAGCAACAGATGGAACTTAGCAAGAGACACGGAAATCCATGGATGCTTCCCAAGGGGAAAAGCTGACTCCTGAGGCTGTTTTTTAGTAATAAAAACCAACCACTTTGCTCAAACATGCTTAATCTTCCCAAAATATTGTTCCTTCCTTAGTATTTTTCTCCCAGTGTTTGAGGAATCTCCCCCTGAGTTTGACTCACTAAACACCTATTTTGATGCTTTAATGTTTTGTTTAGATGCAGACGTGTCATTACCCACTGGGAGCTTAGTCATGCTTTTTCAGTGTCAACTCAATGCCTCAACCCATCCCCAAGTCTAGATTTCTCAGCCAGCGTTACCTCTTCACCCTTATGTCTACCTTCAGCCATCACTATGAAGCTGACAACACATGCCTACACATGGTCTTGGTAGCAAAACTTTGCATCAACATTTATGTAACCTCCTTTCTTCTTGCTTTCATATTCTTCTAAGAATATTCTTCCATCCTTTCTTCATGCTTAACCTTCTGGAAAAGAGTGGCTTTTGTTTGTTTCATCCTTTGAAAACAATCTTTCCCTGAAATGTTGTCTGAAGTGTGTGTGAGCGGGGACCTAGCACTCAGAACACATATGTTTATGGGGGACACCTGAATCAAACCACCACATTTTGCCCCTGGCTCCTATAAACTGATAACCATCTATGATGCAAACTTGTATGCATTCAGTCCAACTTTAAAATTTCCCATTTTTTTCATCAATTCCAATGATGTCCCCATAATCCAAGTTCTTTTAACTGAACCATAATACCAAAAATAAATCCATAATGGCACAGAATAAATATTCATGCTGCAAAAGATGGCATTGAGCATTGCAAAGGAAGATTGAAGCAATAAGAGTTTGAACAAACAAGCCAAATATCAAATTCTGTAACTTCAAGTCTGATAACTCTAACCAGTGAAAAGTCTTCAATTCTGATAATTCTAACCAATGATGAGACTCTGGAATTCCAATTCCTCAACTCCAGCTAAGCTACTCACAGTCCTGAAAAAGTTCATCCTGTGCCAGCAGCTCTCCTTAGCAGCCCTTCCATAGTTCTGGAAACTCCACTGGGTCTCCACTGCAACCCATAGCTCATCCTCATAGTTCCACTGGGGCTCCACAGAGGTAATCCAACAGCCTGCTTCACACTGCCCATGGCCATTTCCAAAAAACAAAATCATGTTGCAAATTCAATGGCACATTCTTTTCTGCATTATTATACTCCATAGTACAAGTTGGGCTACCAATTTCCTAATTCAGGGAGGAAATTAATCTGACTTTGAAGAGCAGGACACTCCCACAATATTCAGGCCCCTTACTTCAAGAGTCTGCATTCATCCTGCTCTCTCAGTGGAGATCACCTGGCCCAGTCTCAATGGCTGTAACCTTTCAAACAATTACAGCTGAGCAGACAGCAATTTCTGCCCAAAAATTTCATTTCTTTCTGTGCCATATATTTCTGATCACACCAGTCCACTTCCATGTAACACAGCCCTGCACAGGTTCTTGGGACATGGGCATAACGGCAAGCCTCTCACACAAACTGCCATTAGCCCAGTCAAGACAATGCTCTATTTTTCCACTCATAAACCAAGTCTCACACTACACAGTTCCTACTGCAATTAAGCCTTGCAACTTTGACCAGAATACATCAAATATACTTATACATACATACATATATATATATATATATATATATATATATATATATACTTATAGCACTGCAAGACATCTCTAAGGCCAAGGTTTCAAATCCTTCTGTGTCCCTCACTCAAATCAGCTCCAAGGCCACAGTCAAGTTTCTAAGAGCAATGTTCCCACTTCCCGTACCAATTTTGCTATTGCAGTGAACTTTTTGTTGCTGCACAGAAAGAAACCAACCAATATCAGCTTGTGGACAAAAGGGTTTATTTTGGCTTACAGACTCAAGTGCAAACTATCATGGCACAAAAAATGATGGTATGCACAGGGGCTAGACATCACCTCCTGGCCAACATCAGGTGGACAACAGCAGCAAGAGAGTATGCCAAATACTGATGAGATAAACTGGCTATAACACTCATAAGCCCTGCCAAAACAACAAACTGCCTCCAGGAGGTTCCACTTCCCAAACTGCAACCAGGTGGGGACCTAACATTGAGAACACATAAGTTTATGGGTGGGGGGGGCACCTGAATCAAACCACCATATGTGTATAATACGTATTTACCTGGATTCATCAATTCCATTAGTTTTGACATGATAAAAGAGAGTGGGCCTTACATTTCTAAGATTTCTTGGAAGGCATCAGGACACAAAGCAAGAAACCGGTATCCTCCAAGCACCTGCCCTGAGCTTCATGCCCCACCATATATTCAATTTATATTTACTAATGGTTTCTTTATAAGAATCCTTGAGTTAGACTGACATACTTCCTTTCTATTCATAATAAAGTCAACTTAAGACTCAAGAAGATTGAGAATCTTCCCCAAACTTGGCCAGGCATAAAATACTTGATAGACTGTGGAATTTGGGACATAATCTCTTTGACTTAAATCCTTTTGTATTTCCAAGGCACTATTACCTTCAACTTTTTCCAAGTAAACCAAAACAAAGAAACTAATAAGATTATAATATAAAAACATACACATTTCACTATAAATTTCCAAATAAATCTCATTTTCTATCATTGATTTCATGGAGATTTGGATTTTACAAGCTAATGGATACTATAACAGAGTCAACCACCCGATCAGCTTCATCAATGTCTCCCTTCAATAGGACCACAAAACTGGACAGCTTTGCTAATTCAATACCTCCATAGAAACCTGGAAAATCTTCTCCCTCTATTTAATATTTTGGAGAAATATTAAGTTAAATCACAACTAAATTTTTAGCATTCCTCTTTTGTCAAGAAGGAGCAGGAGAAAAAAAAAATGAAGATGCCAAGGAGGAAGGAGAGGAAAATACACAATTTCATAATTATCTTATGAAACATATCCATTGAGCTTTTCACTTTCATTACTTCACCATCAGCAGTGTGAAGGTGTCCTCTTTTGGGAAGTAGAATTATTTCTGAAAAAAGAATAGTCTAAAATGTATATTTAGTTCCTAAGAAGTATACATTTGGTTTTTCATTTATAACTTTGTTCTAAAACATTTAGCTATTACATGACAAGATGCAGCTCTGTTTATCCAAACAACTCTATTTTCTCAAATTTGTGAAGATTTGCTTAACCATACCCAACAGACTTAAATTCATTATAAATAGAATCCATTCATTATCTTCACAGGAAGGTGGCATTGAAACCAATCCATCACTTTGGAAACTGGCAACTAGAATGAATCAGGCACGAGCCATGTCTTTCCTGCAGTAATAATACCACTAGGTAACAAAATGATGGTACAAATGAGGCAAAAAAAAATCCTGTGAGTGTTTCCCAGTGAGAATTTTTTTGAGAAGAAAGCTAAATCAGGAGGTTATTATATGGCAGTAAAAATAAACAAGTAAACTTTAAAAGGCAAACAATTACTCTTTATAACGATAGTCCAACAGAAAAGACAAAATAAACAATAAAATCAGAGTATCATCATTGACCCTCCTCAGTGCTTTGATTGACCAAGTGCTGATTATCAATGCCTGCAAATGTCACAAGCATGAATGACATTCACAACATATTTGCTTATGGAAACAAAACGATCAATATTTCCAGTGCCACCAAATGGTTTTGAACAAATTCTGATCAGGCCACACAGTCCAGCTAGCACATGGCAGTGAAGAGAAGCTGGAGAACTTGTCTTTATGTGTCATGAAATAACAAACTACAAAGCCCAGCTCATAAATTGTCAATGAACAAAAACAATCAATAGGCTGGAGAGATGGCTCAGTGGCTAAGTGTTCTTATTGCTCAATCATGAGAGCCTGAGGGGCCTGAGACAGCCTGAGTTCAAATCTCCAGATCACACGAAAAACAGCTGAGCATTGCTACAAACTCCTATGCACCCCAGTTCTACAGGGGAGCAAAGACCCAGGAATCTTCAGGGAATTTACAAGCTCCCTCTGAAATTAGTAAAATGAGACTCTGGCTTGAAACATCATCGGGTAGATTAGTGATGGAGCTGTTCACCCAACTCTTTACTCCAGTCTCTACAGGTAGCTACCCTTGCCACAGGTAAGCATATGGGGCACCTCAAGGGCATGTACATGTGCATAAACCACTCACATCAAACACTCACAAGAATAAGTAAAAAAAATAAGAACCATAATATACAATTGAAAATACTAGAAAGTAGGTAGTTATCAGTTTTCTGTGTTGGTGACAGAGTGAGAGAGCTAACTTGGGACAGAACACAAAACAATAACGTTATATTTCTTGACCTGGATGCAGGTCACAAAAGCATTTGGTTTTTAACAAGTCATTATCTGTACATTTGTTCTGTATGTTGTTTTAATATGGATTTCATTTTGTAATTCAAAGAAAAAACCCACACCACTACATTCTCTGAGTTTCTACTATAAAACTGAAAGTTCACCTTCACCATGTATATGGGCAAAAACAAGGAGGCATCATGAATCTAGTAATCTAGGAAATAGTGAACAAAAGCAAGGGAAGCCAAAAGGTTTCCTTATGAAATTTAGAAAAATACATAATATAAAATATTGCCCTTTGACAATGAAACAATTTCCAAAACAATATAAGCTATATATCAAACTTTAACCACAAATCATTTTACCAAATAAAATAGATTATGCTACAGGGCCCAAACCCAGATTCATAGGACAGTCAACAAGATGCTTAAATTGTTATCATCAAATTGAAGGATAGATTGTAAGTAAGAAATCACTGCCCAGTGAAACAATAGAGACATTATACAATTAAAGTTTTCTTTTTAAGCAGCAGTCAACATTTCCATCTGAAAAAAAGTCAAAAGTGTTATCAGGCACTACATATAAAGCATGTGAATATTATGTTTCTGGGACCCACAAAATAATCAATTAATTTGTTACCAACACCATTGTTTAAGTAACTCTTGCACTGGCAAAAAGTTAGCCTAGACAGTCTCTGGTTCTTTCAAAATCTGACAAATATGTGCACTATGAATAGCCAACTTTCATTCAGTATGTACTCTATAGAGGTGTTACACTCTTTGTGAAACTTGCCTATCTGTTTTTATGCAGAGAGAGAGAGAGAGAGAGAGAGAGAAAGAGAGAGAGATATGTAGAAATCAGATGTCACAGTTTAGATATAAAAAGCTGAGGTTAACGGAGTTAAGGTTACTTGTTCAAGAGCATAGGGCTAATCACCATTTGGACTGATATTTGAAATTTCAATTTTTGAAATATTTTGGCATAACAATCTTGAGGTTATATCATTAAATATCTTCAAATACACACCATCAAATATAGACATTAAATATATGTATGTATCGTGTAGTATTATATTTACAAATACATGCTGGTTCAAGAACATCCAAGAATCATATAACTAGATGATCCATAGTGCTGATTCATGCGATCTCATGGAAAAGTCCTATCAGGATGTTCCAAAATAAAACATTATCTGGATTTCCCTTTCATTGTAAAATCAACAGAGAAAAATTCAATTATACAGAGTCATACAGAGAATAAGTAAGTTTACCAAAAAAGTAATATAAGTAATTTAATATAAGATGAGGGCCACAGAAAAAGAAATAAAATAAGATGGTGGAACAAAAAATGATAGTAGATGAGCTTTTAAATAGAATGGTGCAACTGTCCCTTGGAGGAACTGATATGGGTGTGAGCACTTGAATAATAGGATTTAAAAATAGGATTCTATTTTCTCTTCTCTTTCTAGTGTTTTACATTTGTATGTGTGTGTGTGTGTGTTTGTGTGTGTGATTTCTCTTGCCTCTGATGCTTGCCAACAGTCTTGATTACTTTTACATTAACAACAGGACCTTTCCCCAACAATTATTTCCCATTAAAGCATAAGCCTCAGTGGGTACTTAGGATGAGGTTCCTAAGAGTCATCAGAAATCCCTTTATAGAAATAGGGACATAGCTCAGTGATGAAAGCAGTCACTGTACCATGTGAAAGCAGGTAGATGTGATGGGATTCTGGATCCACAGTGCACCTACAATGGGAAAGAAGGCAAAGGAAGAAGAATTTCCTAGAATCTTTGGAATGGAGAGGTGAACAAGACCCTGAATCAAAGTGAAAGATTAGGAATGGCTTGGAAGGTGTTCTCTGATATTGACATATTCACACACACACACACAGCCCACAATCCAACAAACTCATACTACCAAATAAATAAAATAAATATAATTCCACTAAAGTGTGAATCTCCAAGATATAAGCCTGAATACAACCAATCAGTATGTCTCAGGTAGAGCCCAGGAATTACACTGCTAAACTCAATCCCAGGAAATATGGTATCAGGACCCCAGGATCTTTATCATTTGGAAATGTTCTACTCCCTAGATTTCAGAATGACATTATCCTCTTCCAGACTCGTGGGACGGTCTGGAGATTGACTTTGGAGCCAGCATGTCTTGTGTTTACATCCTTATTTTCATTTTCCCTAAGTCTTACTTATCTAATCTGTAAAATGGGAGATGAGCTTTGCCTCATAGGGGCATTTGAAAGGATTAGATTAAATGACACATGTAAAGGAGAGGATAGCTTTGGAGGTGCTCAGTGAAAGCTACTGTGGTTCCTCTTCATCTCTCTATAGACACTGGGAACTGATCTCATCCTCAGATCTTCAGAGACCCCAAGGAAGTCATGATACACCAAGAAGTCATGGTACATAGATAGAATTTCAATAAGTTTGTTGAGTAAAGGAACAATGGATAATTACTTTACTCCAAAGGAAGTAGCCCAGGGAAGCAAAGGCTCTAAAATCTGAGGATTTCTAACAAATTAATTTATCTCCAAGAAAATGAATTTTCCTTAAACATGCATGCATATAGCACAGAGAGGCATAAGGGCTCTTTATACCTTCAGGAAAGAGTATAAGAAAGTGCGTGACAGCCAGGTGTGGTGGTGCACGTCTTTAATCCCAGCACTTGGGAGGCAGAGGTAAGAGGATTGCCATGAGTTCAAGGCCACCCTGAGACTACATAGTGAATTTCAGGTCACTCTGGGTTAGAGAGAGAACATACCTTGAAAAAGCCAAATAAATAAATTAATTATAAATTAATTAATTAATTATAAATAAATAAAGTGCATGACATAATCTGTAGTTCAGTTGAGTAGGATCACTGTTTCTCATCCAGTTTCTCCTGTGTCTTACTGTGTGAATTTAGGAAAGTTACTAATAATTTTCTGAACTTTAACCCTTTTTTGTATAAAACTAGATTTTAAAAAGTGGCATCTACCTAATAGGGTCAATGAGAGGTGAAAATAGCAAAGATCCATGGGAAGCACTGAGTATTGTGCCACGCTCAGAGACTAGGTTATGAAAGACTCTATTGAATCCTTGCAGGTTTCAGTCATTTCCCTTCTCTCTTCTTCCTGGAATCAGTTGGGAAAATGCATAGCTCTTTGCTTGATCTATATAGAAGGATTTAAAGTAAAATCTCTCTTACAAAAATAAAGATACGTGTCCCCAGTAAAAATGAACTCATGAACTCAAGAATACTAAAATAGAGTGTGTAGCCTTTCCAGCAGAGTGGCCTCCTGGAGAGAGAAAATCCTAAGTACTTAAACTGATGAGACAGTCCACTATAATCGGGGGTGGGGGCGGGGAACCTGCTTCCTAGATACATGGAAACTTTCAAACAGAACCCGGGTTGAAAAATTCACACCAAACTGGTCCACACTGAGGCGAACCACAGAGATGACTCAGTGTTCAGGGAGTGTTGTTCCAGTGACATCATGACCTCAACCCCCACCCGTTTTACTTTCCCAGCTTTTAATATATTTTAATTGATACTAAATGGTAGTCACCTTTGAAAATGACTTAGGACACCTAGCATAACCATGGGTTCTTCTTGGTCCACTTAAGTGATGCTCACCTGCAGTCATAGGCACACTTGCTTAACCTTTGGGGATAGTCCTGATACTCAACAGAAAGGAAAACCTAATCACCATCATCACTTTCCACTGCTTCAACCCCTACTCTGCTATGAGGTCATGTTTCTGTATATTTCGTATATCCATGAAGAAGAATTATGTTGTATGAGTCAACTCCAGAAAGCATAATTGTTTAAACGATTATTTATTTCTTATTCATATATTCCAAATAGAATACAGGATGGTGGATTTTGTCTGTCTCTGTGTTAGAGAATAAAGCACTTTAAAAAATCATCCAGTGGCAACTAAATATTGAACTTGCCAATATTATTCACATTTAATTCCTTGGCTTCTCCACCCAAAGGGGGCAAGAAAGTATACCCTGCAGTACAATCAGAAGGCGTAGGTAGATTGATCAATGTGCTTCCAAAAGTAATCATCATTGATTTACAAAATAGCTCTACTGAGTTCATCATTAGATGCAGACACTGTGCCTGCCCTCATGGAATGTCAAGTGAGAGGGGCAGACTAGCTACCTGATGCAAAAAGTGGGGGGGGGGAGTGAAACGCAATCTCATGAAGTGAGTCCAGTCAAGATTTTTCTGGACAAGGTAATGCATTAGCCAAACCTTGAATGTGGAATTGCAAAGTTGATGAGGTGTCCTTACAATTCATTGGCCAATAATATGTTTCATTTTATCACAAGGGAGTTTGGAAGTGTGGTCCTCCTATATCCACAAAAAGTTTATCCCACCCTGTGGTGAGAATTAGTTTAGGAAAAAAAAAACAGTTACATTGACAGGAAGGAGAAACCTTGGAGGAATTTCTTTACTTATAGAGAAGAAGAAAATATTATTGCAAAAAAAGGCTAAATGACAAAGGTAGACGGACGATGTCAGGAGAGATATGTATAGCTCAAGCCAGGCTCTGAAAATGAGGACACTTTTTCTAAACTTCTTCAAATATCTTTCTCCTTAAAATGAAGATCAGAAAAGGCTTGTAGGAAAGTGTGTGCTGCTCTGTTTTCTGATGCTATTCCAATTTTAAACTGCCATCTTCTCTTGCCCACTTAAGGTCACATCCTTTTTGGGTGGAGATGTTGATTCGTCAGCTGCCCAGCCCACACCTGTGTCAGTTTTACTTTCTGAGTCCTTGCTTGTTTCTTGGCTTGTTTTTGTCTGGTGATTAATTTTTTTTCTTTTATTAGAGCAGGTTAGGCAAGAATCATCATACTTGACCTTTATGGATTTTCCTCTGGTGTTCTCTTGCTCAGACTGGAGTCCTTCATGGAGCTCATTCCTGGGAGGGCTTACTTGTGCTGTCTCCACTACTATCACCCCTTGTTCCAAAGGCAACCAGCTGGGTCAACCTATGCAACATTTAATGCTACTGAAAGTACTACGGCATAGTTTAAATACATAGCATCTGGAGGTAGATATACCAGTAGGTCCTTGGTTCTATCTCCTCTAGTCCTGTGACTCTATGTCACTGACTTCTCATCCAGCCAGATGTTCCTTTTCCCCTCTGCATAAAGAAGCCATTGAAATAAACTTCATTTAGCACTTGCACAGGAGAACATGTTCATCAAATAGTTCTTGATCCAGGTATTTGATACTATCCAACACACAGTGGCTTAAAACTAAAACATCTTGCTGCTCACAAATCTTGAAGTATGATGGAGTTTCTGAACTGAGTAGGCTTGGAGGATCACAGCTGGGACCATACATGTGTTCCTGGTCTGCTTGTAGGTCAGCTGTGGCTGGCTCATCCAGGATAACTTCACTCATTCTTTGGCAACTGGCTGTCAGCTTGGGCAACAGGGATAACTTGGTCATGTGTCTTTCATCATATATCTAGCTGGAGCTTATCCACATGGAGCATGGTAAGATCTAAGCAAGAAAGAAAAAGTAACACAACTCTTCAAGAAGTGTACATGGTCATTTATGCCATATTATATTAGCAAGGCAAGTCCCAAAGATAGCCCATATTCAAGAGGCATAGAAGCAGATTTCACTTCTTAATGAACGAAGCTGTCAAATGGCATTCAAAGGCCATGAATACAGTGAAGAAACATTGGAGGCATTTTTTAAAGCAATTCAAGAGTTTCATTGTTTTTTCTAACCTTCTGATTCATCCTTGTTCTACAGTGTGATTGATTGTGAATTTCCTGAAGGTGGAAACTATATTGGATACAGTTCTATACTTTATAGCCCAGTGAATTCCACTGTCATCATCATTGCCATTTATCGAGTGCTGATTGTTTTTGAGGCTTTATTTCAATTGCTTTTCAAACCTTTAACTCCTTAGTCCTTGTAGCAATTCCCCTTATAGTTGCCACTCCTGATTTATCCCCATTCCCATGTACTTAGTGGGTATCGAGTCAAATATCTCTTACATGAATCCATTGTACTGCCTCAAGCTATTGGGGTTTTCACGTGTTTCTTGGTTCTGGGAGATGAAGCCAGCAATGAAATGAGTCAGTCATTCCTGCCTTTGACTTCTCCCCAAACCCACTTCTGTTCCTCACCTGTCTCACCTCCAGTTCACCCTACAGACTTGTTATTGTGGGCTGAACTGAGCCTCCCACAAACTCTTATAACACTCCTCATGGCCCTTGGTGTTCATATTACTCATCTTGTTCACCCACATAACTCCTACTCCTGACCACTCATGCCTTTGCCCATAATCCTTCCAGAACTTTTCTTAGGTGAATTTATCACAGTTATTTTTTCAGGGAGATATCCTTAAACCCTCATCTTGGTCATAAAAGGTAATGATACTATCAGTGTCTTCTACTTAGTTGCCAGGTACTTGCCCTGAGATCTCATATGAACTGCATGGCTAGGTGTGAAAGTCGAATTAGGATTTAGGATTTATAGGACAGTTCTGTCCTTTCAGCCTTCCCTGTGAACTGTTCTGAAGTTTCTGGCTTTTCTCTAGCTTTTCAGTTGGTTGAACAGCAATGCAAACTAAGTATAATCAAAACCTTTCTAAAGGATGTTCACTGTACATGATGTTCCCACTTCTAAAGTGGAACACATAAGATCTCCCACCCCAAGAAGAAACCTTGATGTGGTGGGTATGAAAACGCATTGTATTCAGACAATCCAGATTTTCCGATTAACTCAATTATCTCTTCCTTATTTTGAGATCTTGGGTTGATTGCATAATATGCTTGATCCTCAGTTTCCTCATTCCTCAGAAGTGGGGATTAAGTTTCACACCCTAGGTTTATTAGGAAGATTAAATGTGATGTTCATGCAAATGAAGCCTTGACACACAGGAGCCATTCTGCAGGCTAGTATTATCATTGCTGTTAATGAATATGAATGAAGTAAGAATGAGTCACCTTAGTCAGTTGCTCAACCCTATCCTGTCCTATCCAATCCTCATCATATTTATGTCCCTGTTATTCATTCCATGTTTGTCTGCCAAAGACATAAAACGTTTTTTTCATTATGTGCCAAATTCTAGGATCACCCTTTAAGCTGGGGGGGAAGTATTTTGAAACATAAATGACTTAGCCATTCCAATAAATGTCTTTTACTCTCCTATGTAAAGGTTAATACAAACTAAAGGAAATAGTAGCTTAGGAGATCATTGATATCTAATGAAAACTAGTGAGATACCATCTTGAGTTTTTGATCTTTGGACACCAGTGTTTCCCCAGCCCATCCTAAGGCTGTGTTGAATATGGACAAATTAGGACTAAAGCTGGTCTGATCAAGGAATTTTCTTCTACACTCAGCTCTGCAGGGGAGCTCATAAAGTACGACTTTCTTTTTGAAGATGGGGAAGTTGGAAAGAACTGAATGAAACAATAAAGACAGATCACTCTATGAAGGATCAAGGAAGGAACTGAATAATTCAGTGAATGTTAATGGGATTTCCAGAACATGTCAGCAATCTGTTTCCATTCCTAAACTAGATGGCCACGGAGCCAACACTCTTCCTGTCTGCTATGGTTGTGCAGCCTGGTGACAAACGAGAGTTCTTCCTAGAAGATAAAGGTTCTTTTCACTGAGATGAGCCGGTTTACATGAGTGTTCATGGTGCTAAGTGAGATGATGAGAATCTTCAGTGCACCTCTCTCTTTCTGAATGCATTGTTTACACTAGAGCATCAGCAATATATTAAATGAAACTTCCTGGCCTCTCTACAGCTTGCTCACATTGCTGGTGTCATAATCATTCTAGATGTCTCTTGCTACCTATAAAACAGATGAGCTCCAATTCTGTCTTCTGCATCCTAAAATTGAATGGTTTCTAGGCACTTATTAAATAAATGTTCTTGTCACAGACCACTGGGGCAAAAGTCTAGTATCACCCAGCTGGGCATACTAATCATATTGAACTTCAGTTTTTTTTTTTCAGCTGAAAAAGAATACTAGAAAAAGGAACCTTTTCTCATGGGTTATAGTGAGGGTTAAATCAGCTCTTAGATGTCAAATTCACAGTTGAGATTTGTTATCCATAGCCCTCAAAATTTACCTGCCACTACTATCATTATGAGTATTGTTTTTATTCTTTTTTTTTTTTTGGTTGTTCCATGAACCTCAGGGACCATAACAAATTGTAACATGAAATAGCATCCTATGGAATTTTTAGGCTTCCAAGAAAAATACGTACTTCACATATTCATGGCCACCAATCAGCAATATTTTCTGAGGAAATAAACTACTTCAAAGAAAAAATACATATATTTGATTTTAAATATAGGAAAAGGGAGAGGAGGAACAAGATTAGTCATAGGATTAAAATGTTCAAACACCATCAGTACTATTATCTCAGCATCCAGGTATCCAGTGCTCCAACAACTATTCAGCATAATGGATGGCTGCTGACAAGCTATCCACAGATCTCTTGCTTGCAGGTGCATGAGCACAGTGCTAGCCAGGATATCACTTGTACATGCTCTTCTCATGACTAAACTGAAAGGCTTTGGCTTTCAGGACACAGCAGCTGCTTAATTACAAAGTCTGGTCTGGGGCTGCCCTTATGGTCTGCTCAGACTCGGTTCTCCCTCATCATCTTTACACAGACTGTCTCTGTTTCTCGTTTGCCACATGCCACACGAAATAGAAATGAGAAATGTTGGGTTGAGACTGTATCTTTTCTTTGAACATTTATCCTGTTAGAAAATCAATTCAATGGAAAAATATGTCTATGACAACACAAATATCCCATGATCAACTATATACTCCAACCTCTAGAAGGTCACATACCAAAGGCTGTGACTATGAATGGTATGATGTATGCCTCCATACATTTATTGGCACATTTACAGTTATAACCAGATGGAAAAACTGCTCAATAAATTAATTGCTTTAAAAAACATTTATTTAGGGATAGGGATGAAAATGAACTTGTAAGTTAAGGAAACAGACACCCCTAGTGTGGCTAGAACATTTTATCAGGATACGAACACAAGAGTCAGTTACTCAGGAGCAGGAGGTGGAGGCCAAGAAGAAATAGAAGAGTGCCAAAAGAAGGAGGAATTCGATACTGAAGATCTCCAGAAAGCAGAAGCCCACACCTGTTTTGATGCCACTTTCCACATACTAAATCAAAGCTCCACAAATCTTCAGCAATGGCAACAAAAAAGAAAAGATTTGATGCCATTGGACTCTTAGAGATAAAAGTAAAATGATTGAGTTCTGCATCCCAACTTCCTTAGCATCCAGTTTGGGTTTAAATGGAAACCATAAGACAATACCCCCAAATAGAACAAAACTCACCAGAAAAAATCTGGCAACTTGCCAAATCAGGGCAAAGACATGTTACACACTTGAATTTAGCTTTGGGACACAATATAAAAGTCTCTAGTTGCTGATATATGTATTTCACATATAGTTGGTATTCTAGATGTCCATATAAATGCATATGTGTATAAATGTAATTAAATGCATATAATAGATATATACATATATACAGACATATATGCTATAACTTTGTAACTTGTGTGTTTCCCTCAGCAATATATCATAATGCTAATTCATTTTATGTCAAAATCAGTTATTGTGTAACATGATCCACAAACTATACTATAGCCATGAAAAATATTTTCATATCAACACTTGCATAGCTATATGTCTTTTCAATGATCATATTGCATTCTACATTTAAAATTTCAGTTTAAATTTGTTTCAAATTCCCTAGTGGTAGATATTTACACATGCTTTTTTTTGTTTTTTGCTTTTCTTTCCTTTTTTACTTTTGATGTTATACACAACTATCTAGTATATTTTCATACTTTTGCATATGTGCAAATATTTTCAAAGGAAGCTTCCTTAGAGAAGATAGAAGGAGTTAACCCCCATACATATTTTTTCAAGGTAGAGTCTCACTCTAGCCTAGGCTGACCTGTTACTCACTCTGTAGTCCCAGGCTGGTCATGAACTCACAGGGATCTTCCTACCTCTGCCTCCCAAGTGCTGGGATTAAGGGCCTACATCTCCACACCCAGATCCCATGCACATTTTAAATTTGGAATGATGTTGTCAAATTAATCTGTACTGTCATTAAATTTTTATTCAGCTAAATATTGAACTACTGGAAAATACTATTTTAAAAGCAGAACCCCTTTTAGATCTTGTTCAGAATTATAAACATTTATCATATGCTTGCAACATAGGTGGTATTATCCTATGAAGATACAGTAAGCAAATCAGAGAGAAATAAAAGTTAGCCCAGAACTCATAGTCAGAGATGCTAGATCTGTGGTCTGAGTCTTTTTTCTTCCTAATCTAAGGCTTTCTCTACCTCCTCAGCAGTACAAATGGGGGTTGTTTTGTCATGTGCCAGAGCTATGAGATGGTCCACTAGGGAAAACTACATCGTAATGAAAAGGTATGTTGATCAAACACTTTGGGGAAAGTTTATATGGTCTTCATAATTTTGGAGCTTCTCATTAATCATTAATGCTCGGGACATGGCACTTTAACAATGAGGTGATGTGGTCAACAAGCCAGATCAAACAAGCAAAAATGCGGGTCATGAAATATTCTAAGGTGATAAGGAACAGATTCCTGAAGACCTGATAATGGCTTTAAAAGCCAGAAAGGGGCAGTGGAAGTCAATGTATTCCCCGTCACCTCAGAAGATTTCACGACCTACATGTGTGATTGTTTGATCTGGCTTGTTCTCCATGTCACATCATGGTCAAGATGAATCTCCCTTTAACATTCTATTTTTTGTATATATCAGTGTCAAAGTGTGATGTCCAGAAATGAACATTCCATTCTAGCTCTGGTTTGACCAGCACATATCAGACACAAAATCAAACTTTTCCATGCCTAAAAATTCTGTCCTTATGAGTACACCCTCATGTGAAGAGTATAACAATTATAACTTAATGCTTTGAATATTCCTTCTCTTTTTATATCCATGCCATATAGCTTGATTTTAAAAGTATAGAAACAAAGTATTTGAAGGGGTAAATGATCAGTCCATCTAGGCAGCTAAGAGGTTATGGAGTCAAATTCTGTTAGTATACTTGATCCTAAATCTTAATAATTCTAGAATTCCAATTTTTTTCTCTAGAAGTATACCAGCAGTGTTGAGACATAGTAGACAATCCCAGTGCACTCTTCTTCAAAAAGATATCATGAGAGTGTCATAGATCACAGAGATATTCACATGCTGATGTGAACGCAGGCCTGTGGAGAAAGACTCATTAGTATTATTATATAGATAGAGAGTTGCCAAGTTATTTGCGTAGTAATTTGATATTATTATCATTACTTAATACACACCATGGTAGATATTAAATGTTTTATATTCAACATCTCATATAGTTATTATAAATCACATTTCTGAAATCTTATTTTTATTTTCTATAAGCAACAAAGTGAAATTGTCTGGAATCTACAATATATAAGAAATGGTGTAAAAAAATTGATCTCTGTCTGAAACTAAAACCTAGCTAACTTAATAGATTAGCCAATACGTCAAAGACTTTGGGTGCATAGTGATTTACGTCTGTAGGAGAACTGCACACATTTTGAAGAAATATTTTGATGAACAGCGCCAAATCATTCTGAACATTGTGTTTGCAAATAAGTCTTTCTGACATGAAAATAAGAGACCATTCTCAGTTTATCTTCTTGACCCAAAATGTGAATATGTGTGTCCTTATAAACTGAGTCTGTGTGGACAAACATATCTTCTAATCTGAAAATTTTAAAAGTGAAATGCATCTATATGAGGAGAAAAGAAAAGTCACTGATGTTGAGACCATGGAAGCAAGGATCCTCTGGTCTGAAGTCCTGACATCCGAGGATCACTATAGCACATTTACACTCTGCCCACAGTGGTCCTCTTGTTTTATCCCTTAGTTTCCTGCTCATTGAGGCATTCCTTGGAGCATCAACACAGCCCTTGAAGGGTAGAAAAGCCACATTGCTCAGAAGCTTATATTCCAAGTCAGGTTCCTCTTCCTTCTCTCTTTTATTTTGACTCCTGCACCCAAAATAGGGGTGGAGTGAGAAGCCCAGTAAACAAAAATGGCCAGAGTATGAGCTGTTCTCTGTGAGATGTTCAATGTATAACTTATGCATTGCCTGGAAATGGCATAAGAAATTAATATTTGTTTCAGAAACAGTAGATTGCATTAATATTTTAATGGTGAATGAATATTTAATCTGAAACCAGGGATGGAAAAGACAAGACACCCATGGCAGGAACAGTTACAGCAGTCAGTCAGAGGTGGGAACGACTCTTTGGTTTCGTCATAACAATGCTACAAGGTGTATCCATTTTATAGCTCTTTTGACAGACTGGCAAATTACACCTCAGAATGAAAACCAAGACAAGGATTGTCCATTTTGCATGAGGCAACATGAAGCATTGGATGAAGCATGTCTTCAGATACAAGGGAGCCAGACATTGAGAAATGAACCTATAGTTGACTGGCTATACAATGGTAAACAAATCCAATAACCTGTTTGTCCATTACCTTCAAAATGAGATGAGCATCTAATTTATAGCTTTTTGACAGTGTGAATTTGCAGTGTAACATTTCCTTATTTGCTTCTAAGAGTTGCTATATGGTAAGACAAAAAAAGAATTGAAAGTGGCTGAAATGTCTCTTAATCAAGCCCTAAGTCAATTTCTCATAGACAGGCAATAAAATATTTATTTTTCTATTTCCTCTGCATACTTGTACGTGTCTGATGTCATTACTTTGAGCTGGAAACTCTTGTGAGTAGCTTGTAGAAAATGATATTACTAATCGATAATCCAAGTCTATCTATAACCATAAATGGTGAATAAAAATATATTGATACTATATATTATCTAAATGTACTGGGGTGCTTTCCCATGGTCACACTGCTAAGGGTCATGTTTACAATACAATACAGTTGCAGACATCAATTAGCTACTCCTAGAAGACAGTGTTCCCTCCTCCAAGGCTCCAACTGAGCAATCACAGGAGGTCCAGCTCTTCTCATCTTGTCCCTGTGGTCCTGACCCATATTCTTAGCTTCTTTGTCTCACACCTGTTTCTCTTTAATAGTTAACTTCATGGGATGTAGAGTTCACAGTCTTATATACAAAGCTAAAGGAGCCATAAGATTTTTACACTTTACTTAAAAGCTAACTCAACATGGCCCATGGATCCAAATGTAAAATTTCCAAGAATGAACCGGAGCAAAGCTTTGAATATACGATAGAATGCAAAATTCTTAGATGCCATCACTGAGTCTGGATGATTAATTTCACTGTGATGATTTTGAGTTCCCTCCATTTTTCGAAGCATGATCTTTTATAAGAAAACATAATGTTTGACTTCTAAAAATTTTGAAGTGTGGTCTGTCAAGGATCCAATGAAGAGAATTTTAAAAGCAAACCCTAAACATAGAAAAACTTGCAACTCACTTATTTTTTAGCTTTGTACCCAGGCTACAAAGAGTGCTTTCAACAAGAGTCAGGAAGTGAACCCAATCTTGACTATCTTACTCATTAATATTTTCAAGTGAATCTCACTATGTAGCCCAAGTTAGCCTCTTCTCTCTATATCTCTAGTGTGATATCTCAGGAGTGTATCACCTTCAGGTGTGTAACTCTCCTTACAGAGAGAAAAAGATAGATACAGAAAGAGAGAGGTCTTACTCATATAACATTTATTACAATCTGTGGTTTTATTTTATTATTCATTTTTAAATCCATACCATATCTAATTTATGACTTACATATTTATCTATGTTGTTATAGGAAAAACATAGCATATGAAAGATTGAGCACCATCCACACTTTGGGGCATCCATTGAGAATTTGGGTATATGCCCTTTAGATAAAGGGGACTACTGTGTTCTGAACAGGAAGTCTTTCTTAGCAATGAATATATTACAAAGCAAAGTCCTGTTTTATTTTTAATTCATATATTGTTTTTCCATCCAGAATTTCACCAGAAGAAAAGTGCTGGCTACGAAAAATATAAAAAGGCAAAAACAGACAGATATGATATGATATGATATATAACATGATATGCCACTGAATTACCACCAAACTTGAAACACTCATTATACTGTTCCTTCTTCTGCATAGAATTAATCTAAAAATTAAGTTGAAATTAATTAAATTTACAGGAAATTCCCTATGTAATTTTCCTGGGAGAATTTATGCAGTATATATGGTGAAGAAAGCATAATGGATGAATCCAAGGGAAAAAAATGAAGCAAGCAAGCAGAAGAGTCCTCAGTCAAATTTTTTTGTTTGTTTGTTTTTTGAGGTAGGGTCTGGCTCTAGTCCAGGCTGACCTGGAATTAACTCTGTAGTCTCAGAGTGGCCTTGAACTCACGGAGATCCTCCTACCTCTGCCTCCAGAGTGCTGGGATTAAAGGTGTGTGCCACCAGGCCTGGCTGTTTCCTCAGCCAGATTTTTTTTAAGTCTCTGCTTTGTTAAGGAGGGGAAGATTTCCTGCTATATGCTGTATAAAGTGCTTTACACATCACATTTCATTTAATCCCCAAAGGAAAATTGGGGAATTATATCTGAGACACCAGAATTCAGCTCTGTCTTTCTTCAACTTCAGATGGGAAATTCCCACACAATGGCGTCCTATGAATGCAAACATCTCTACATCTCTACCGGAACTTTCCTTTGTCTCTTCATGCCTGAACTACACCTTCAACACTCAAAATCCAAGGTGTGAGTATGCCATCAGCAGCATGCAGGTTATTAATTCAGAACAGAGCATGGGAAGAAATACAAATTCCTATGTTTGTTTCCCTCCAATACTCTAAAATTTGGGGGGGGAGTCAGTGTCGACGAAATATAAAATCGCAGTTTTCTCCTGTATGTTTACCTCAACCTTACAGATGCAGGTTTCAAGTCTCAGAGAGAAGTAAAGGTTATCTAAAACGTGTTTGTCTAGTTTTAATGATTCCTGATCCCAAAATGCTCTTTACACCTAAATTCTCACTTCTCGCCAATGTTATTGCACACATTCTCTTTTGTTCTGAAATGGAGATGCTCTCTCCCCTCTTATAATTCCGTTTTCTATATTCCATTACATAAACTGGGCTGATTCCCAGGGGCTGCCACCCCTTCCTTCCTTGCATGCAGGTGTTCTTTGACTACGAGGGTTCACTTGGCCTATATGTATAGGTGAGACCAGAGGTACAGTGGGAGAATTAATCTCTGTGAGCATTCTTCAACTGATGACTAACACATGTGGTGAATAAATAATCAGCTTTCTCACTCCTCCTTAGGACACTTTTTATTTTTTAATTGATAACTATACAAGTATATATTTTTATCATATTCCCCTCCCAAGATCTTGTCTTAATCTTTCTCTATATCCCGCTTCCACTGAACCCCTTTTTCCCAACTAGGATATTTTAAATTATTAACCAAGATATATAACTTTTTATTATTTTTCAAGATAGGGACTTGCTCTAGCCCAGGCTGACCTGGAATTCACTGTAAAGTCTCAGGATGGCCTTGAACTCAAAGCCATTCTTCTACCTTAGCCTCCCGAGTGCTATGATTAAAGGTGTGTGATACTATACCAGGCAATAATTTTAAAATATACAGTTCAGCAATGTTTATCCCTTATAGGGCAATGACTAGACATAACATTTTCTTCTTCAAGAAAAGAAACTCTATAAACATGAAATTCGTCCTTCCCATTTCATTCTGTCCCCAGGCCTTGGTCACAATCATTCTATGTCTCTAAGTGTGACACACTGATTGCTTTTAAATGAAATCATACAGTACATGTATATATGTATGTATGCATGTATGCATGTATGTGTGGCTTAGTTCATTTAGCATTATGTCCTCAAGATTCACCCATGCTATAGTATGAGTCACAAATCCCCCTCTTTTTTAAGTCCAACATTACTCTTTTATGTGAGTATATCACATTTTATTCATGCTACCAACTGCTGATGAATATTTGTGTAGCTTCCAGCTTTTGACTATTGTGAATAATATCATGACGAACATGAGTGTACAGTGATCTGAGTTTCTTCTTTGAATTATTTTGGGATATGTACATAAAGATACAGTTAACAGACCATAGAGAAATTCTGTTTTCATTTTGGGCTGCAAAGTTTTCTATAGGGCTGAATCATTTTCACATTTCTACTGTGTATTAGTCAGAATTCTCTTGAAATTGGAATGAACCCAGTTCTTCATATTTGTGTGGTCAACACTTAACCCACTGAGCTATCTTCCAGGCCTCCATGAAATAGTTTGACTTTGTTTTTTGCTCTTTCAAGGAAACTCCAAGATATTTGTGGGGCCACACAATCAGACAAGAGCCACAAGCACTGGACTCCCATTTCCTTTGGTTGCCAATAAAGACATGATCTCCTCTTGTCTTCAATGCCTGGAAGCAAACCGACAGCCCCTGCCAATTGGTAACATATAGGAAAGTGACTCCATCAGAGCCATAAGGAATTCTACAGATTAAGAGTATGGACTTAGTGGTGCAGGGAATGCGAAAGCCTATTTCCAGTTCCAGAATATACAGTAGTAGTTTCATTGAAAGTTTAAGACAATATACATTTCATGCCACTAATGTGACCCAAGAAGCACATGGGAAATTGGCCAGATTTCTAAAATGTGAACCCTAAATTAAATTTTTCAAATCTCCTCTTGTGATTTTCCTCCCTAGTCCCCTTCCCCTGTCCCTCCCTTGCCAGTTCCTTGAAGACACCATGGTCTCCTGAAAATCTATGGCAGTAGAACCAAGATGTTTTAATTTACTACAGCACACTCCCTTCCAAGTACTTCTACACATTCTGTGACTTGGAGGGTGGGGGAAGAGGAAGGGGGAAGCCATGTCAGGGTGCTGAGAAGCTAGGGATCACAGTGGGTGAGGAGACTGGGAGGTTAGAGCTCCCTGGAGGGGTTCAGCCTGGGGAAGATAAATTACCCTTGTTCTCTTGTTGAGAGAAGATGACAGGGAAGAGAGTGGCATCTGAGTTAAACACATGTGAACATTGGGGCCTGGTCATCAATCACAGGGCTCAAAAACACAAAAGCAGAAGAGGTAGTCTCATTCCAAGAAGTTATTGAAGTTAGAAAGCCAGCCCTCCTGCATCCACCCTGCCCCAGGTTACCGGGCTCATATTTGCATTTTGCTTCCTCTCCAACTCCTTCAGAAGTATCTCCATCTAAGGCAGGAAAAGAGTATTTTATAAGAAGACATATGCAAAAAGTTTTGTTGAAAAAGACTGAAAGAGAAGCCTCTTACTTTCATCTCTCTACCTCCCTACATTCTCTCTCTCTCTCTCTCTCTCTCTCTCTCTCTCTCTCTCTCTCTCTCTCTCTCTCTCTCTCTCCTTTCCTTTTTACATTCTTTCTCTTAATAATGCAGACATACTTCCAAAGCACACCAAATAGCTATTTGAGACTCGGTTACTTTTTATTGAAAAAAATAACGCAGTCTTCTAAAAAATGTACCAATTTATTTTAAGAGTCAATCCTTCTGCTGATGCTAGAGAAAACTTGGTTTACAATGATACCCACAGCATGGTTGTGACTTCAAGAGGTATATCCTATACAGGAAATTCAGGTATTTCTCTGTTCATTGATTGTTTATTTAATCTGTAAATACAGGGTTATGCTTGGCTACTAGTTGACATGTAATAAATATTTGACAGTAGAAGCAAGTACGTTTATTGGAACACCTGTGATATACTGGATACATTTTGTTCCATTATTGATCCTTTCCTCAGCTTCAGGCTTAATTAAAATGATGTGGTTAATCTAATTTTCAAGATGAGTCCAAAGGACAGGCAGGTAGCAAATTTTTTAATGTTAAACTCCACCGAGATGTAAAATGAGAATGCTGATTCAGGTTGGCCTGATGCCAGTGCAAAATACTTTCTAATTCCTCCATGCTACCTTTTGCAAAATTATGGGAATGAAAAACCACTAAGTGATGAGAATGAAATTCAAGTTGATGATACTAAAACCTTTCTAAATCAAGAAAGAAGCAATTATCCTAAGTAGTAGAAGTCTAGGTTGTAGCATATTTTGCAATACATGAGCCTTTATAAATAAATTTATAGAAATAAATCACATGTCCTCGTATAACAATAGCCTAAGTTACCTAGGAATAAGCAAAAAAAATCTAGGAGCACCTAAATTCTGCTATCCTCAGGGCTCCCACACGATGAATGAAGGACCTCAGCCCTACCCAGCTAAACTCACTTTGATATTGGAGGTATGCACACATGTTCTGTAGTAGCCTAACTCGTGTTTCCACTCTGTCTCTCTGTACAGAGTCATCTAAGATTGTTTTCACTATTCACCTACTCTCAAGAACCTGAACAATAATGCTGTACTCCTGAGGAGGCTCAGTCATCTCAGGGTGATGCCCAAAGTCAATCTACTCTAAGAGTTTCTACTCATAGAGTAACTCATCCACCACATGTCCTCTACAACACCACACAGTAAGTGGAGAGCTTACAATGTCTAAGCCTTCTGCCTTTTTTCTGCAGTATACATTGTGTCATCACCACATTCTATTCTTGGCATAAATGGGAAGAGTGTTCTACTCCTCAACTCTCATGACCTTTATGAGCTAGAATATCTCCAAAATGTTAATCTGGAACTGATGACAACTTTTGAATTTATTATATTAATCCCAGGAAGACTAGATCTCCCCAACCAAGATCAGCTCATTTCAGAGAACTACTCATTCAAGTCATACTCTTACGGAAAATAGCATGTGGTTGTTTTAAATTACCACAACTAGGAGGTTGTATATAGCTGAAGTTAACTAATACATTGTGAGTTGTGTAACAAATTCACTCATAGAAATAGATTGTTTGGCTTTTGCACTCAACACAAACGCCACAGGATCAGAAGTCACCTGAGAAGTACACATGAAGAAACATCATCCTTCCCTTTTCATTTCCCTGTATCACTCCTTTCTCGAGATGTGCTCACAGAATAAATCTGGCCTTCTATCAAGAAGTAGGAGATTTTTACCTAATTCCATTCAAAACTTCTTTACTCTTTACGCTCCTCCTTCTTTCTCCTGGGAATCTCTATGTGATCACCATTGTGTCACCATACTCTCTCCTCTTTCAGTAAGAGGAAAATAATGAGTAACTGTCATGTAGGCGAATTCATGCAAAGAATTTCATATGGTCTACTCTCATAGTCAGTCACACGTTGCTGGAATGAATCTCCAAACCAGGCACAACTTTGGGGAGGAAAGTATTTATTGAAGTAACAGACCCAGGGGAAGTTAAGGAAAAAGGCTGGCTCCCTTTTACAGAAGCAAGCAGAGAAAGAAACCCGCCACCAGCACCTCAAGCAAACATGCACACTGTAATACTGTAGCTCACAAAAATATAGAACTATCAGACTGGGGTTCCAGCTTTTCTTTTGCATATCTATCCCTAGTATTTTGCATTCAATTTGAAATACCTCAGGGCTAGACACCAGGAGGCCAGGCCAAAGTGACACTTCCTCCAGCCAGAAGGCTGAAGACAATTCAAAATTATAATAAATTCTATTGGGGGACATTTACTCAAAACTACCACATCTACCAAATTTATTGCTTCATTAGGCATACATAGACAGCAAGGATAAACACCCTTTGGACCAAACAAGGATCTAGCTATAGAAAAAATAAATGCAAATGTAACTAATATGCACGAGTATATAATGCACATACCCTCATTTACTTACAACCTGAAGGAATGACACAGACACTAAATCAATACAAACAAATAAAGGAGATTGAGATTGTGAGTTTGAAGATTGCATTATGCAGTTACACACTGAACCACCAAGGGCAGATATTATGATTTATTTCACCCTCAAGCAAATGTTAGCATCACCTATACCTTCTTCTCTTAATTCTGGAAGATTCAAAAGTATCAGAGTATGATTGACTAGGTCTTTGTGCTTCCTTCTTCCTATGTAATTTTGTCAAGTACACATCACAAGCACTGACCTTCCATGAACTCAATGCTTCCACCAGGAAGGAGATTAGCTACAGCCTGGCCAGGCTATCTTAATGGCAGCAAAGTAAATCAGTGTTGGCTTTCATGAGCATATTTATTGGAAGACCTATTCTTTTAGTGTCATCTCTTAGACAGGTCCTTCTTTTCTTTGAGTCATGCTCTTTCTTCTCTTGCCTTTTACAACCCTCAACATCAAGAATAGCAACTCTTTTTTTTTTTTTGCGCTTTGTTAACTCCTCTTACCTTTTATTTTTATTTTTTTTAATTTATTGTCCATAATTAGTTACAACATTTAGTGGGCAAACAATGAGTTGTTATCCCCAATTCCCCGCTGCCCTCCCCTCCCTCCTCCACTGGATAACCTCCTCCATGGGTCGTCTGGATCAGTCCTTGTGACAGGGGACCATGGATAGCCTAGTATTCAGCCAGGTTCTCCTGGCCATGCCTCTGGATAATCTCCTCCACCACGGCTATTACAATCTTTCCGCCCCCTCTTCCGCATAGTTCCCTGAGTCGTGGTGGATGAGTATTAAGGCTGCTTTAAGGTTGTGAGCTTAGGGGTCTTTGTGTCGAAATCATTGGTTTCTGTCTCACTGGCTTATCCTGTGTTGATTTAATGGCTGTGGCTGTGGGCCCCTTGTTCATCCCGTCATTCTCTGCGGGGTTCCATATGG
>PVHP010026008.1:0-25371 GCA_004024765.1 Zapus hudsonius
GCACTGGAGGCAAGTGCCTTAACCGCTGAGCCATCTCTCCAGCCCTGTTTACCTTCTTAAAGTCTTTGCTCTTGCAGTTGTTTTTTTTAATAGCACAACAGCAAATTTTGTTTGGTTGTATTGATTTGTAAACCCTGGTATAGTCTTCAAAAATGTGTTCTTTATATATATATATATATATATATATATATATATATATATATATATATATATATAGAGAGAGAGAGAGAGAGAGAGAGAGAGAGAGAGAGAGAGAGAATAGCTTTTCTTTTACTCAGTGTTTTTCAGTGTTTTTTTTTTTTTTTAATAATCTTTTGTTTGTTTGTTTTTTGTTTTTCGAGGTAGGGTCTCACTCTAGTCCAGGCTGACCTGGAATTCAGTCTCAGGGTGGCCTTGAACTCAAGGCAATCATCCTACCTCTGCCTCCCGAGTGCTGGGATTAAAGGTATGTGCCACCACGCCCAGCTCTTAATAATCTTTTAATATGCTTGTTAACAGATTCGGAAACCAGTGAGGTCCAAGCATTGTGGTGTGTGCAACCGCTGTATAGCAAAATTTGATCATCATTGCCCATGGGTGGGTAACTGTGTAGGTAAGTTATATTAGCACTTTCTACCTATATTGTTCATTTAAGTTTAGGTAACTAATGAAGTACAATATTAAAGTAGATACTAGAAAGTTCTTTCATAGACTCCTCATGTTTCCAAATTATTTTTTAAGGCAGCTTTGCTCACCACTATACCACCAATGCCTAAATTATCTTTGGGTTGTCCAAATAGTAACTCAGTTAAAGTGGGGAGGGAACTTTTAAAATGCTTAGAAAAGACTGATGCTGTTTTTCTATGTATTCTTTTGGGGTCTACTGTGTTTTACTTTCTTCATTGGGTAACAATGAAATCCATCTGATAAGAAGGCAAATAATCATATTCTAAAAGTTGAACTGAAGAAAGCCAGGCAGTAATACTTGAAAAGATGCTGCATACAGGAGCCGGGTATGGTGGTGCATGCCTTTAACTCAGGTACTCAGGAAGGAGAGGCAGGAGGATTGATGTGAGGTCAAGGCCACTCTGAGACTAATATAATGAATTCCTCCACGTCAACCTGTGCTAGTGTTAGGAATGATGCACTCTGAGATGAGGTAAGTGATATGAGGCTGTGATACATGTATGAGGTGCAAAGACTGTATGGCTATCGAGAGAAGCACTTGAAAACCAGGGCTTATAGTAAGATTTATAGGAGTAAGCTAAGACAGGGTTGTTGTAAACTTCACAGAGCACAATAGGACTGGAAGTCATGATTGTTACTTCATTCTTTGGAACCCCTTTGCCTTACAAATAAACATCATTGCCATCATCACATCCGTATGTGTAATTACCAGCATTCTTATGTTGAAACTTATTTTCTTGAAAACCATTTTACAAAATAAATAATATATGTGATTATTGTCAAGTTGTATCACACCTTTCATAGCATATCCCTCAAAGGTGTATTACCAGTTGTTTTTTCATAGCTGAAGAAACTTGCTTCTGTGTTGTTCTTTAGGTGCAGGCAACCATAGATACTTTATGGGCTACCTATTCTTCTTGCTTTTTATGATCTGCTGGATGATTTATGGTTGCATTTCTTGTGAGTACAATTAGTTTTTTGCCTTCTTGAAACATAAATGTTTGCATACTCAGATTCTACTTACCATATTAACAAAGAAATGTAATGACAAAAGCCTTTAAAGGAAAAAAAAATTATGGTATGGGGCACCTAATGAAGCCTAAAGGAAAAAAGTAAGATACACGCCTACCAAATATATTCAATATATAGCATAAGCAAACAACAATCATTTCATCACCTTTAAATATGTTTGTCCTTCATTGGTTCAATAGGCTTTGAAAAGCTTCTGGGTAAAATACACCAACATTTCACATCACGTGCTTGTTTCACTAGTCTAGCATAGAGACAGTGATTGTGCCAGTTTCTCTCATTACCAAACAGTTGGGAAAATAAATATACTTACGTTTGCATTAAATTGAAGTATTTTCAAAAGTAAGGTATAATCAATGTCTTGTAGAAATATTGGTAGTATCAGAAGTTAACTTTTTAAGGTAAATTTTTAAAAAAGGTAAATTGTGTTGTCATTTTATCAATGTGGGCTTAGAACTGTAGAAAAAAATGATTTTTTTTTTCAATTGCATTGAGAATCCCAGTCTGGAAAAGAGATGAAGTGAGGATGTTAATTTCTGTGCTTCAGGCACAGTAAAGTATATAGAATAGGAGTGTATTAGATCCTAGTTAGAATGAATCTTGGAAAGATTGTTTCTTAGTCCTCTAGACTACCTCCAGATACTAAAAATAATGTTACTATCCTAATAAACAAAAGTAGGCTACTTCCTCTCATAGACACAGAGGGACTATTATATTCATCACCTCACAGTGGCTGATGCTCCATAAGACCTGGACAGTGTGTGACATCAAAATAGAAGACTAGTTGGAGTGAAGGAGGAGTTAATGGAAGAGGGATAGTCCTGGGGGGGGTGAATAAAGGAGGGAATTATGATTAGGATACATTGTGAGTATGTATGGAGATTGTAATAAGAGTTTAGTTTTTTAAAAATGTATGTGAGAGTTGGGGTTAGAAAAGTCCTACTTTAGCTGGTATGGGAGTTACCATGATCAAGCAGTATCCTGCCTTACTAAGATGATCTTGTTTTATATGTCTCTCTTTTCTTAAAAACAAACTCAATTCATCATTGTTTAAAGGAATCTGATAAATCTGCTCTTACTGAACAGTGATGTTTGTTTTAAGTTTGGTTGTTGATTTTCCAGTTCTTTCTTTGCTATACTTTTTAAATTAATGTATAATGGAGTTAATAAGTATATAAAACATTTGCTATTATATATATTATCAATGAAATATAAACTGTTTATCATGGATTTGTAAGTGGTGCCAACACAATACCTGAAGCAATTGGTTGATTGTTGAGTAAATGTGAGTCATTTGTCTTCTGATTTTAGACTGGGGACTTCACTGTGAGACCACTTACAGCAAGGATGGATTCTGGACATACGTTACTCAGATTGCCACATGCTCACCTTGGATGTTTTGGATGTTTCTGAACAGTGTCTTTCATTTCATGTGGGTGGCTGTATTACTTATGTGTCAGATGTACCAGGTATGTGCATGTGCCTTATCCCATATCTCTTATGTAGAAGGTAATGCCGTGTTCTCTTTATGTGCACTGGCTTTTCAAAAAAAAAAATATTACTTGTTTTTCCTTTCTTTTTTAACTATTTTATTTACTTTTGCGGGGGGGGGGGGGTGTAAATACGAGAATGGGCATGCCAGAGCCTCTTATCACTGAAAATTAACTCCAGATACACGTGTCACTTTGTGCATCTGGCTTTATGTGTGTACTGGGGAATTGAACTCAGGCTGCCAGGCTTTGCAGGCAAGTGCCTTTAATCAGTGAGCCATCATTCCAGACTTTGGTTTTCCTTTCTCTTTCCCTCTTCTCATAAAGAGAACTAGCTTTCAGTAAACTTGTGACTTTCAGTACTGTTTTTAGCAGAAATTTATTTATTTTTGCTTTTCCTGATTCAGATATGTGTAGTTGGACATACATGAACTTAGGTTTGTGATACCACTAATTTTAATGGAACTGTTTTATTATATACAAATGCCAGTTTATTCAGAAGTCTTTTAAGGACTCCCCCTCATTTGTAGAGCCTCCCTCTCATTTTTTTAGACAAGGTCACATTATGTAGCCTATGCTGGCCCTGAATTTGATATCCTCCTACCTCTGCTTCTTGAATGCTAGAGTTATAGGCATGTGCCACCTCACTTTGCTAAATTAATGATTGGGAAAAAAAAAAACTCATTCTAGGGCTGGGGAGATAGCTTAGTTGCTGAAAGTTGCTTACTTGCAAAGCCTATTGACAAAGCCTGCTGACTCAGGTTTGATTCCCCAGTACCCATGTACAGCCTTATGAACAAATTGGCACATACATCTGGAGTTAGTTTGTAGCAGCAAGAGACCCGAGTGCATCCATTGTCTCTCTCTCTCATAATTAAAATTTTTTAAAATGCCCATTCTAAAAGAACCTCGTAGAGAGGATGTCTGTGTACATAGTGTCTGTTTGGTTATGTTCAATAGTGCCAAGTAATCTGTCTGGAAATATTTTTCTTATTGTCTGCTTTTTGCAGTTATAATTATATTGAATAAACTAGCCTGATCTCCTGATGGAAAACCAAAAACAGATTGCATCATTCTTCTCTCCATACTAGCTTTCTTGAGAATTGACTGTTTTGAGTTTTATTTATTTAATTTTTTATAATCAGAAAGAGTTAACAGGTTGATTTTTCTCTTAGATATCATGTTTAGGTATTACTACAAATGAAAGAATGAATGCCAGAAGGTACAAGCACTTTAAAGTCACAACAACATCCATTGAAAGCCCATTCAAGTATGTATATATTTATAAACTTAATCTTTAGTTATATAAATTTCCTTACTAAGCAAACAATATTGTCTAGTGATTACATCACAGGTAAGTGTTTTTATTTTAGAAATGGCCATATATATGAACTAGAGGATATTTCTTTGCCTTAGCAATATGTAGACTTTTATGCACATCTGGCTTTACATGAATGCTAGGAAATTAAGCCTGGGCCAGCAGGCTTTGCAAGCAAGTGACCTTAACAGCTGAGCCATTTCCCCGGCCTTGGATAACTTTGAAATGTCATTCATTGATCAACAGAATACCATAACATAGAATTCACCACATTAACTACATATAAATTTATTGAAATTTTATTTAAAATTTTACATTTGGCCTGATACTTTAAGTAGTAGTGTATTGATTACATGAAATATTTTGTGATTTATATAAGCTACAATCTACTCTCAAGCTTTTATAATACTATTATTTTTGTGTACTTCTGAAGAGGAAGGAATGAATCCTTTACATGTCAACAGAGAATCCCTTGTAGATAGAGTAGCACTGCTTTTCCAAGGATAGTATTATAATCTTCAGAGTCCTTGAACTTATCCCTCACATTTCTTTAAAGAGTTACTCTTTGGCCTATGCCAAATTTATACAGAATATAATTATTTTAGATTTTACTTTTTTCCCCTCAATTTTGGAGATAATTTATTTCTTTGGCAAAAAGCCAGTGATCAACAGTTTTTTTAACTTTAAAAGTTATTTATTTGTATGTGTGTGTATGTATGAGTGTGCACATGCATGCCATGATCTCTTGTTGTTGAAAACACTGAACACTTGCATCCAGCTTTATCTGGATGCTATGGAGTTGAACCAGGCCTGGCAGGCTTTGCAAACAAGCATCTTTATCCAGGGAGCCATCTCCCCAGCCCAAAGTAAAGTTACCCATGAAATAATTAGAAAAATTTTAAGTTATAATTATGTAGCCTTTTAAGTTTGTAAAAGAAGCAAGTAAGTGGTAAAGCTGTGGAGAAACCTGAAAGCATACATACATTGTAGTATAAAAATGTTACTTCTAAAGTTTTCTTGAACTCATGTTAAGTCATTTGTACTAAATCAGTTTTCTTCTCTTTGGGGGTCTTTTTCTAGCCATGGATGTGTAAGGAATATTATAGACTTCTTTGAATTTCGATGCTGTGGCCTCTTTCGTCCTGTTATCGTGGACTGGACCAGGCAGTATACTATAGAATATGACCAAATATCAGGATCTGGGTACCAGCTTGTGTAGCAGCATCTGTATCCTATGAAGCATATTGCTGAGTGGTGCCTGAAAATCGTGTCTGTCCGTGTCTCTCTCACACTCGAATCCACATCCTTGGAACAAATAGCATGCTATATGTAGGGCTAACAGTGAAATTTACAATCTTCTTTTCAACACTATTAACAAAAGGAAACATGGACAGAACACACTGCCACTTCTGTGAAGAATAAAGATCATAAAAAGAATTTTAATGGTTCTTACATGGGATTCACAAACATTTATTTCTGGTTTTGTTCTCATAACATTTTTCATGAAAAAAATTATTGTGTTGATAGACATGGAATACTGATGAGAATTGTTCAGTTCTAGCTAAAACTAAATTTATGTTATGGCTAAATGTCATTCTGCAGTGCCAAGAGTAGAGTACTGCATCTATTTCCAGGAGAATTGTCTTAAATTGATTGATCAGTATTGTGTACACTTAAGGTGTACATGTAGATACTGTGATGAGAATCATGTGGTATTTTAGGAGCTTACTGTAGCGTGTCTTCTGATGCACAAGTGCTGTCTTGTTTCTACCAGCTGCTGTAGGGCTGGTGCGTTTCTAGTTCAGTAATAACCACTCTGAGGTCTGATAATCAGGCACTTGCATGAGTATACTGAGTCATATTCTTTTGTTGAAACTTAAAAGCCCTACTAAGTGCATGATACACTGCATAGGATGTATACTTGCAGATACTGTCCAGTGAAGCATAAATTAGGACTTAATTTTATGTGCAAACAGTCCATTTTTAAAAAAGAATTGGTGGATTATCAACAAAGACAAAACAAGCTAATGCAAAATTCTTAGTGCTAGAGATAAATGGATATGCTTCTTAAATTCTGAGCTGAAAAGAAATTGTAGACAAAATCATGGCGTTTAAACTAAAGATGGAGCATGAGCTCTGTATATAGCACATGTGAATAAAAAAGCATATTTTGTTTTTTTTAAATGAAAATAGAACCTAATACCCATGATTGTTTTAGATTTTTTTTAATTTCAAGTATATTTTGAAGCTTGTAACGCTGTCTAAAACAATTTCAGCAAGATTTTATTACTGTTAAGTATGATGCACTGATCAAATTTTGTTGCAGCATCTCCATATCCTCATGGTGAACTACAAGTCACTGCTTCCATGAGCATTGTTTACAGTGAGACTTGATTCAGTACTTTTAGATGCTGTAGCAAACTGTGGTTCGAGCAACCTGTGGGAAACCTGTGAGAGGGAGGGGGGTCAGACTGATGACAGATCCTAGACCAGTGTAAAGAATGTCTATCTGTATATAAATAATTTATCAAATACTTTTCTTCGTGTCTATATGTATTAGTGTCTTTAAAGCTGCTCATTTCATTTTGTCCAACCAAAAAGAAAAGGGAGATATTAATGAGCTTCTAGTGACATTCAATATTGCTGTTAATAGGCATTATACCCTGCAAGTTCACTGCATGTCTGATGCTTGATAAAATTAGTATTCCCTGTAAAATGCAGATTACAGGTATTAAAGCAATCTAGTGGAATACCCGCCCCTTGCCTTAGTAAGAGGAGCAGTGAAGATGTATATAGTTGATGTTCAGTATTTCCAAGTACTACCATTTTTATATAGTAATTTCTTTGACCATAAGTCGTACATCAAAAAATTACCCTATTGTACCTGAGGGGTTTAATATTAGAATTGGCATATGTACTTTATTTTTGAAGTGGGAAGAGATGGGTGTGGGGTGGCAATAGTATTGTGCCATTTTGTCATAGAATGTAAAAAATTGGTTAACTGTACAAATGTCTTTGCTAGTTTTGACTAAAAATGGGGAAATTTTAGGTAATTTTTAAATTCAAAAGTTATTTATAAAATACTAGGATTTGTTTTAATTTTTTTGTATTTTGAGTCACTTCACACTGAAGACTCACTTGCGACTTTTATCAGCTACATTTTTATCAGCAGTAAAAGATTATGGTGGTTTTCTCAGTTTGAATAAGAATGTTGTTACCATGCTTTTACTTGTGGTACAATACTCTTCAGTACTGAAGAAATGCCTCTCAAATAAGCAGACAAAAACACTTCTAAATGTGTGATTACATGGGAACATTTGCAAGGAAATGCTTTTAGTACTGAAACCACAACTCTGAATCTTCAGGTGGTCACGGGGCAGCAGTATGCCATCTGCTTAATTCTTTTGTAGGTCTTATGTGTGAAATCAGTTTAACCCAGCTCGAAAGCTGTATGTGAAGGTGAACCTTTGGGGAATAGTTCTTATTGGCTGAATTGGATGCTATTAATAGGAACTTAATTCTCAGCTCTGAACATGAGTTCTTTAGAGTTTTTTATCCATATTTTTGTTGTTTATAGATGTTTATTTGAAATATTAAACATAAAACAACACCTACTTAAGCTATGAATTTTTTTATAATTTCTTTATTTATAACTGTGCCAAGTATTATTTTGCTACTTACTGTGTTGTTCTGTGGAAAGAAAAACCTGTAAAGTGTTTGATAAATAGTTCCCCTTACATAAATGTCAAAATTTTGTAAAATATTAATCAGAATAAATATTGACTCTTAAATGTGGTGTGTTTGCTTAGTTCACTTCCAAGAACTTGGTGAAACCAGGATAGTGGTACTTATGACATGAACAGATTATGTATTTTTTTTGTGCTCAGCTAGAAGTATAGTGGCATAAGATGGTAGGAATTTGCAAAAGATGGTGTTGCTATTCGAAGAATTTAACAATTTTCTGTGTGCATACTTTTTTAATAAAAATATATTTTTCTTTATGAATTTGGATTCCATGGAGTTAATTAGGATCAAGGACTGCATGAGTCTGAATTTTAAATGTGTGTAAAGGCATCATAGTACAGTAGGTATGAAACTGACTACAATTTGATCAGTTACTTGAGAAGTAAGGTATGGCAAAGCTGCTTTGAGAATTTAAAAAACAAAATTATGAGCAAACCCCTTTCTGTTCATGTGGTTGTTTATAGTTTGAGAACCTAGTGGTATTAAATAGGAAATTTCAAATTGGACTAATTCATAATTACTTTATATTGAATAAAATGTCTCAAGAGCTGATAGAGCTTGTTACAATATCTTGAACATGTTCTAAAGCAAATCCATCAGCTTTCATGTCATTTGGGTACATTTGGGTGTCAGTCCTTGCCAGATTAGAAGAGCATACCAGTGATGGAATGTCTGGTGTGAGAAGCTTATAGTGCTAACCAGAAAAGTGGTACATACCAGGACAAATCTCAGCTTCTTAGCAAGTAAACCTTAAATTCCACAGAATCTTTATCAATTTTTGATAAATATATTTGTGACTTTTAAACTAAGTTATAAGTAGAACACCCAGTTTGTTGATGTGATTCAGGAAACTGAATCTGCCTTTGAATTGAATCTGAATGTTGTGCTGATGTAGATTTTATATTAGAATTATGGCACATGCATCTGGAGTTTATTTGCAGTGGCAGGAGGCCACTTCAGTTATACATGTACCAGGTCACTTGAGCCTTACGGCTCATTGATCTTCACTTAGAAAATTTTTTCCTTGAATAGCATTTATAATTTTCAAATAATTTTTCCTGAAATGTCACCTTCCATTAATATTATTCTGTATTTTATCCCACAGTTCATAGTTTTTACCTAGAATGTTTGATTTGGAACTTTTTTATATTTTCAGCATTTCTAAGGCCCCTTTTCTACCTAACAAGCTGAATGTTACTAAAAATTACAAAAAAGCAACTCAGGATTCAGTTAAATGAATATCGAGAGTGGAAAGTCTAAAAATATCACATTAAGCCTTCAATTCTAATTATCTGTAATGGTTAAGTATAGATTAAAAGGTTTTTTTAAAAATCTTTTTTAAAAGTGCATTCCTTCTGGGTCAGGGTGCCTTTCTGAGCAACTTGTTAAAAGGGATTCTGTGACCTTGACCAGCCTCAAGATTCTGCTTTGCTTTCAAGCCTGCATTTTAATACATGCAGGGAGTTCTCATGCAGATACTTTATAGCCACACTTCGGGAAATTGCTTCAACAGAGAAGAGTAACCTCCAGGCTGTCATGGAGCCGCATGGTGATGCTTGTTACCTAGCATTTAAAGCTTTGACAGCCCAGAATGAGAGATCTTTCTCAACCCCTGCCTGCAGTGCAAACATTAGCTTAGTGCATCAACTGAGGTTGAGTCTTCTTAACAAATAAAATGGAGGGAGGGCCTAAATGGTTTTCCACTTTCTGAAATCAAACAGCTCCCCTGAAAGAGTAATTGAAATACAACACCCAAATCAAGGTAACATTTTATTTGAATGGTAGCAAGAAGTGATTCCTGAAGATGCTGGTGAACAGAGCAGAGCAGAGAATGCAGCACTCTTTCTATGCAGACGCAGTACAGGGTGTTCTGCACAATGTGTGGCGCTGTAGTTTCACAGTAGTCTAGTGTTGTAAGGTCATCTGTAGACTATGAAGAGCTTCTCAAAGTGATGCTTGGTTCTGGGTTTACAGCTTTACTGAGCATGCACAAGGGCTCCTGCTCCTTGACCATAGCCAAATCCCTTGGGCCCAAAGTTCTTTGCATAGCATCCTACAGAAGAAAAGTTAGTAAAGGTCCATTAACCTTGGCTACCGCTGCATAAGAAAAACTTACATGAAGTCTAAGCATTGCCATTTCATGTTCAGTTCATGACTGCTGAGTTATAAGCACGAAAGCCAGCCAGCTAAGTTATCATTTGTCTATTACTCTCATATGTTTTGCTTAAAGGATGAAATCAGACTATTTGTGGGAGGTATTTTTCTTTAATTTTTTGCTGTTTTATAGTTCAGGGGACAGTATTTGGCCTCATGAGTGCTAGAAAAACACTGTACCACTCAGCCACATTCCTGGTCCTGTGTGGGAGTTTTAAATGAACAGGAACTTAATGATTGTCATCGATAAGCATGTCTGGGTCTCATTTTCAGAATAGCTCAACAGTGCTGACACTTCAGTAGATAATGGGCCGTGTGGGCTACTCGTGTACACTAGTAACAAACTTGTCTTACCTTTACAATAGATTTCACCATCCTTCTCAGTCAGGGTTGTGGACTCAAGACTCTTCCCACACTTGGCACATCGGAAACAGTTTTTGTGCCAGGGCTGGAAGACACAGATGTGTTAGCACTGAGAGGTTCATTTGCTGCACCAAGAAGTGGCCAGGCTTCCCCCAGCAAGCTCCTGACTGCTATGGTTTTGATGAGCCAAAAGGCTGGACCTGGCCCTCCTCCCTCACCATATCCTGACCACCCAGAAAGGGCAGTTTTCAAACTTGATTCACAACAGGCCCAGGCTGGAGCTGTGCCCCAGGTCTGTTTCCCTAAGAACAGACTCTGGCCTGGCCTTCCTGTCAGAGAATTCAACCTTTCAAAAGGGTTAAGTGAAACGTCCAAGTCCACATACTTTGGTGGTGGTGGTCTGTCCCTGATTACACTAAGTAACCTGTGGATAGCAGGTTTTTCAGTCTGACCTTTTCAGTTTGCCTTATGAAAACAAGTTCTGTTAAACACAGGTTATTTGTTAAGCAAGGGAATAAATACTAATAATAATTCTGATAGACATTTAGTTTAAAAAGTTAATTTCAAACGAGAAGACACAATGCTTGAGCCGGAGCTGAAGGTGGAGACAGTTATTAATCTGAAATGATACCTACCTTTCCAGCTCCAATAACCTTCTCGGCAGCATACACAGAATCCCCACATCTGGAACACTTCTCAGCACCTCCATATTTCTGAGCAAATTTAGAAGTGTTTGGATTTGTTGTTGGCCTGTGAGGCTGAGCACTTGTGGAAAAGGAAAAAAAAAAAGGTACTTCCTAAAAGGCCCTTATAAACTCACAAAGATGAAATGATAGAACTCAGATTTAATTGCTATCCTATCTCAAGATCAGAAGTACTGGCATAGCAAAAAGAATTTATCTCAGATGCTCATGGCTAGAGTTACAAGTGTACAGACTCATTAGTACTACAGAAAGACACCAAGCCCCAAATTTATATATTTGTCCGGAGTAAACATGGAATTTACATAATTCCCATAATCTCACCAAACAATCACTTCTACCCCAGTCTTATCATTAATAAAACTGGAATCACATCTATTCAGTGGTAAACAAATCCACACCTAAAAGTTAAAATATGAATCAACTATTTTCTTCACAGGAAAATATTTTCAGAAATTTGCCTATTCTGTTTTGCTTTTCTTGATAGAAATAATATTTTTGTCACTATTTACAAGCTAGTAGGGCAAACCACATTTAGCAGAATTTTTTTCATTCAATGGTTAAGTATGCATAGCATATGTAGAGTTGCCTTCTGGGCTTCAATGGCATTTCAGAGCCTAATGTCAAGCAAGTAAGCTACAATGACAACACCAAGTAAATGCAGCTAGGTCCCATGGTTTCCCGGCGGAAAGGCTTCCCCACTCAATTTTATTTAATGAATACATACTCAAAATCAAATAAAGTCTTTAGAAATAATGCCCTTTCATGAAACAATTTATTCAAATTTCACATGCATCTTAAATGTCTTTTTCTCTACCCTGTCCAGTTTCTGGATCCATTTAAGGGTTTTCTCCATTTCCACACAGGCTGTTTATAGCATTTTGGGGATGGTGTCACCAAAACAGTATTAATAAATGCTTAGCCACACGCCCAATCTTGTGTGGGAGTTTTAAATGAACAGGAACGTCTTGATTGTCATCTATAAGCATGTCTAGGTCTCATTTTCAAAGTACTTTTACAGTGCTGACACTTCAGTAATAATGGTCAGTATACAGTTCTCCAGTTTTCCCTACTGCAGGTGTATGGTCAAGGTTCCTTTTAAAGTGATCTTTAAAAGCCATTAACAGTAATATCCGATGCTTCCAGTTATCCCACATTTTCCAAATGTGCCAAGTACGTGATCTGGAACTTCACATAATGATTTCCCTTCTGCCTCTTAACAACTTCAAAGGTATAAATGTCACCTCATACTACAGATGAAAAATGGGGCTCAGGTGATAAGTAACTTGGTGAAGGGGCTAGACAGTTGTGAGTCTTAACTGAAAATACAGGTTTGCTGCTATTCAGTGGAAGAACCTTGTGAAAATGTTTAATCTCTTTATTAAAAGGCTGTGAAATGTTAAGTCATTATGAAATGTGTCTGAGAATTACCAGGCAGCCTCCAGAAAGGGGACAGGCTGGGACATGAGGCTTGCCAACTATTGGGACTGTGAACTGGAAGTAAAAAGGAGGCTTCATTGGTCACTGTGACTTTGAAATTATGGCCACAATAAGACTGACTTGGGTCATGGATGAATATGGCTTTGGGTAAAGGGCCAGTGTAGAAATACATATATTGAAAGGCTTGAAATAAAATCTTTGGAAAAATTGCATTTAATAAGTTGGAAAAGGAGAGTCAAAAAACAAAACAAAACAAAAAAGTAAATTATAACAACGATGATCTGCACTCTGGTGAATGACAGCATAGAGTCATCTGTCTGTCTACAATGGTAACACAAATAAGGCTCATGGCCTAGAATGATTGTGTGGAAAGCAAGTTCTCTGAAAACAGGTGAGATTTAAAGTAGCACACATTGTAGTGGCAACAGCCCAGGTTTGGAAATCCAAAGGCACTGGTTTAAGTCTCAGCCTCAGTACAATGGGGACAGAAGGGCTGTACCCCATTACTGAGAGCAATGCAGAATGATTTCAGCCAAGTGCTGGAGCTAAGTTCCAGGCTTTACAATTAACAGTCTGAATACAGGTAAATTGTATAATTTTAACTCATTTATAATTATTATTGTTTATGAGGAGAGAGAGAGAAAGAGAGAAAGCATGTATGTGCCAGGGCCCCTTAATCCTGAAAAACTCCAGACACATGTGCTACTTTGTGCATCTGGCTTTATATAGTTACTTCGGACTTAAAACCTGGCCCAGTGGGCTTTGCAAACAAGTACTTTTAACTATTGAGCCATCTCCACAGCTCTTCATTTTTTCTGTAAGAGTATGTAAGTCTGATTCTGTTTTTATTTATAAACAGGGAGAGATAGGAAATAGATAATATATATATATATATATATATATATATATATATATATATATATATATGCATGCCAAGGCCTCCAGCTGCTGCAAACTCCAGATGTATGCACCTGGCTTTAGGTGGGTGCTGGGAAATTGAACCTGGGTTGTTAAGCTTTGCAGGCAATCACCCTAACCATTGAACAATCTGCAGTTTCTCATTTTGTTTTTGAGTGACAGCCCTATCTTACAGGATGTCGGGGATTATACGAATTAATGTGTGCCCATTGTGTGGTGTCTAGAATGAGTTTGTGGCCTTGTCTGAGAAGTCTCTTACTCAAGAATTTAACACCCATTTCATCCTTTTCAATATATAAGATGTGAAAAATGTGAAGTTCAAATAATAGTGGGGAGGATTGTGAGTTCAAAACCAGCCTGGGTCACACAGGGAGCCCCTATCACAAAGACAGTGGAAGGGAGAGAGGAAGGAAAAAGGAAGAGGGACTTCCAAAGGAAATTACTTATCGTGCGTATGAAATACTAATTGGACTTGAACAGGTTGGGTACCTCATCCTTATACTAAAGCCTCTAAAGTGTCTTATGTTTGTCCCTCAAAGTATCAGAACCAGGAAATAATTTCAATTTTTAAGTTGGAACACAGTAATTTGATGAGGAAAGAATGGTAGGAGTGATGGGAATATCCATGGATTGTTTAATTACAAGTGAGCTGCCTCATGTTCACAGTTCTTTATCGCTTAATTTCATGACATCTGCTTTCCAAAGTCTCTGACATTTTAAGTAAATTCAAATCACTTGTTTTTAAGAACAGACTGCTAGATGCACAATGCTATAAAACCAGGACCAGAAATCCCTGGAATAATAAGAATTTTGTTAAGTTAAAAACCGTCAATATTTTGAAGTTTAAAGAATAGAAATTATTTTACATTAGAAAATCTCAGTCACATTTTGTTTGCTTAGTTTAAGCAAAACAGGTAGAACAAGGTTCTTATCCACGAAGCAGCATTAACTGTGCTACTCACATCTAAGAAGAAAACAAACCTATCTCACCTCTCTGGCTTGATGCCCAGCCTCTCTCCACGGTCCATGTTGAGTGTGCCAGCACCTTGGCCATAACCATAACCTTTTGGTCCATACTTTTTTCCATAGCAGGATTTGCAATAGATCTCTTCATCGTGAATTGCTACTGTTGTGCTGTCTAAATTTTTCCTGCAAACCACTGTGGGGAAAAGTTAGATTTCAGACATGGTTTAAGAATATCCTTTTTAGAACAGTGGGTCTATGGATGGCAAAGGATTTCTCTCAGTTTTTCCTCTGGCTTCCCAAAAGCTACGAGGCAGCATCTGGATTGGTCAGCCATGCCTTCCCCCATGGGAAGAGAGCTGCTTTACAAGAAGGTCAAAATGTCAACATTCAGAAATTCAAACTTTTCTGTATGACCTGTCTCCTGGGAAGAGGGAGATAAGTTTTAACGAGGACTGTAACTACATGCACAAAAAATAAAATGAATACATGCTCTCAAACCCTTTTCCCAGCCTTTAACAATCATTCAGACTTAGAGAAGTCAGCCCTTCTTCCCCAAAGCACTACTGGAATAAAAAGTTTCAAGAGCAGAATTTTCGTTTTCCTTCTAGTCCAGGAGGGTAAGTCGCTCTGTCACCGGCCATGACTCATGATGATGGCGCAGTGTCGAAGAGTGGTGTGTCAAGCGTGCGTGTTTCCCTTCTGCCTCAAAGGAGAAAAGCTTTCTCAATGGACTTCGTACCAAGACATTTCCATGGCCCCACATCATAAGACTGCCAAATGTCATGCTTTGTTCAGACATTATTTCACTTTCTAAAACTTCAATTAAGCTTGAGAAACAATCCACTGTGAGGGAATATATTCCAGCAGCTGGAAAGCAAAGATTAGTGTAGTAGAGAAAAGGATTTTATTCCCTTAAAAGAAGGAGGGAAGCAGGACAAAATAACAGCTGGTTGACTGGCTGTTTTAAAATCAAGTTAAATTACAAAGCTCCTGCTAATTTACACTAAGTCTTCTCTAGAAGAATAAATAATGTCGCCTGTAGACTTTATCTGTTCAGGCACAAGGGCTAAAACATTTTGCTTAAAAATATACTTGCTGAGAGCTGGGCATAGTGGCACAAACCTTTAATCCCAGCACTTGGGAGGCAGAGGATTGCTGTGAGTTCAAGGCCAGCCTGGAACTACAGAGTAAATTCCAGGTCAGCCTACCTCAAACAGCAAAAAATATAGTGTGTGTGTGTGTGTGTGTGTGTGTGTGTGTGTGTGTGTGTGTGTGTGTATTTGCTGGTAATATAGTTTACTGTTAGAGCATTTGTGTCTAGCACATACCAAGCCCTGGGTTCAATTCCTAGTCCTGTTTAAAAAAGAATCTTCAATTTTGTAGCACTGGGAATGTAGTTTACTTGGAGGAGTGCTTACCTAGCATGCATGAAGCTTTGGATTTCAACCCCAGCACTGTATACACTGGGTGTGGTGGTACATGCCTATAATCTCAACATCTATGTGGTGGAGGTAAGAGGATCAAAAGTTCAAGGTCATCCTTAGCTACATAAAGAGTTCAAATGAAAGTTAACCTAAAATCATATCCTACTGATGGACAAATATCCTTAACATAGAGACTAAAACGTGAGGGGGCTGAAAAGATGGCTCAACAGTTAAGACACTTGCCTACAAAGCCTAACAACCCAGGTTCAATTTCCTGGCAACCATGTAAAGCCATATACACAAAGTGGCACATGCTTATGGAGCCCATTTGCAGTGGCTGGAGGCCCTGCCATGCTCGCTTGCTCTCTGCTTGCAAAAAAATATAAATTTTTTAAAAACACAGTAGATCTGGCTAAGCACTTGCCTAGCTGTTCATACTCTAGCACTGACAAAAATGAAAGCGTGTGTGCTAACCATGACAAGTTTAAATATAGGATTCGCTGTATTATCATTCCTCTTTCGCCACTTGTCCCTATTCTCTGCAGCACATTCTTCACAGATAGGAAAATGACACTGAGCTCCCTCTCTCCTTAGAAGGAAAGAGAAGTAGGACCGACCAGTGAAGAACTTGATGGGTCACAAACAAACACTGACTGCTGAGTCGCTGCCAACATGGCATAACTTGGGAAAAATGAGAAAAATTTCTAAAGTATTTGCAATTCTCATTTGCACACCTTTGTAGTTACAAGCTTGTTGAATAACGGACTCTTTTAAAAAACACCAGCAGAAGAAAACAGATTCCTAAAAGAAATGGTTACTCCAAATCTGAAAGAGCGTAGCTCTTCCGGGGGCACGCAAACATTCGTGTGGAGTAGCTTTACTTTTTACAACTACATCTTTCTGTTGTCATCTGTGAAGTAGTCACAGTGTAAACAGGTCCAAATGAATGCTGGCACCTACAGACACAGGCAAGTCAAATCTCCGTTTTCTGAAGGTAAAATGCTGATTTCTTTGCATGTGTGTGCACACACATGTGCATATGGTCTCTTGCTACTGCAAGCAGATATTGTCTTGCTAACAGGGTGAATGGAGAATTGAACCCCAGCTGGTAAGCTTTGCAATAAGATGCTTTTAGCCTCTGAATCTCTGGGACCTCCCTCACTCCTCCTTCCCCCCATATTTTGAGGCAGAGTCTCACTCTGGCCTGTGTTGACCTGGAACTCACTCTATAGCCCATGCTGGCCTCAAACTCATAGAGATCTTCCTATCAGCCTCCTGAGTGCTGGGGATTATAGGTATGAGCCACCATGCCGGCTTTGAAGATTATTTCTTCATGTAAGTGAAGTTTTTTTCACAATATGCTTTCTTAAAATATCTTTCCTGGCTAACAGCACAGATAAAGTTAATATCCGCAGGCATGCTGGGCTCACTGAAGCAGTCAGTCCTGGGCTGCATGCTTTGGATCCGGTGATTGATGAAGAGCGAGCACTCAGGCTACTGTTGCAGAGCTAGAGCCACAGGTGTCAGTAGAGGGAATCTGGGAAGGGGCTTCGAGTTCATCCTGTGTCTTTGTTGCCTTGCCAGGTGTTTACTGTCTTCAGAACACATGTGTGAGTAGTCTTATGTCCTCCTTCCTGTCTACCCCAGACACCTGGAAACAGTCATTCCTAAGGTGCCTGTGGGGACTCTGATAGCCCACAATCCTTCCTCCTAAATTACGCATCTCAATAGTGAGAAGTAACTGAGCATTTGCTACCAGAGAAGAGAAGTAACTGAGCATTCGCTACCAGGGAAGAGACAATCAGAGCTTCTCTAGAAGCTGACTTGTAGACATCTGAATTTCAATTGTCAGGGTGGTAAGAAGGAGCCTGGCCAGAGAAAGAAACAGGTGGGTAAAGAATCCATTTGTTGAAAAACTGAGTCAAATCTTTAGAGTGTGCCAGAACCTGTGCCAGACTTCACAGCTGACACTGAGCTCTCGGTGAAGCAGGTGAACAAAGCAAATACCAAGTGTCCACCATGGAGGCCAAGTGTCTACCATGGAGGCCAAGTGTCCACCATGGAATCCAAGTGTCCATCATGAAGGCCAAGTGTCCTTCTTGCTAGGCTCAGCACTTTTTTGTTTTGTTTTGTTTTTTCTGAGGTAGGGTCAAGCTCTAGCCCGGGCTGACCTGGGATTCACTATGTAGTCTCAGGCTGGCCTCAAATTTATGCCAATCCACCTACCTCTGCCTCCCCAGTGCCGGGATTAAAAGCGTGAGCCACCATGCCCAGTTTAGGCTCAACACTTTCAATGCAATGCTATAAGATAAAAACAAAGTGCTTCTAAAATAACGTTTGTTAGTAAAGCTAACTTTTTTCTCTAACATGTAAATTGCAACTCCTGCACAGGACTTTTGTGAAAGGCTGAGCCAGGAGATACTCACTGCACAGGAAGCAGCAGCGGTGGAAGCTCCTCCCATCACACTGCACCTCCTCGGCGTGGTACACGGTCCTTCCACAGGCTCCACACTTGTTTCCACCACCCCAGACAGGCATTCTGTGGGAGCAAAGGATGCAGGAGGATGTCAGGATGTTGCCTGTGCTGGTTTTCCAAGTTCCCTGGAGGGCTGTTTAATCCCAGGAGACAGCTGCAGATCTTGTTTCCTTAGGAATCACTGCAACCACATCTTTCAAAGGCCTGCATGTTCCTCCAAAATAACCCCATTGTCTCTCCCAAATGACAGCTCTTTCATTAGGAAACTGGCTTGTTGTGCGGAGACAAAGGGCTTGCTAGAACAGAACAGGTCACCCAAACACAGCCAGCCACTAGAATCCACAGGAGTTCAGCGGGAATGGAACTGCACCCCTACTTTATTAATGAACTTGCTTTTAAAACTCAGCTGGAGATTGTACACTTGGGTGGAGGTTTTTTCCCATGCTTCATTCATTTTAACACTAAATTAACACTAAACACACAAACTATGGCCTACTTTCTAGGGAGGAAGAAAAGTATGTTGCCGTGCAAGAACACAGTTTCTGTTTGCCTGCTACAATAATGCCCAATTACAGCAGACATAGCTGTCTGTAGCTCGGCCATGTGTGGAGCCCTGCTGTAACCACAACAAACACCAGTCCAGATGGCCACGATGTTAAGTGTTTAGGCTTCAGGAATCCCAGAGTCCACCAGTCCAGCCAATAGTTGGCTTTCCTACTCTGACAGGTCTGTGAGGCGGTACAGAAAATGCTACCAAGTTCCCTCCCTAGCCATGTGAACTGTTTTTGAAAGACTGTCAGAATAACTTTGAAGGTCTCCTGATGTGATGAAGGGCTAGAAGTTTAAATCCCAGGCTATGATGTAAGGCCAGCATTTTCTAATCTCCCTTAACAAACTGGCTTCCTGGGGCAGCTTGAACTGCCTTAGCCACTACACGAGTATCTGTCAGGCCCTGACTGGTACCTCAAGACACTGTGAAATAATTCCTTCTCACCACCATTTTGCTTAGGCTTTCCTTCTGAGTGATGTTTGGGCCCCTGCCTGTTAAGCCTCTGGATATGCTGCTTATTACCTTCTGGGCTGATGGTGAAAGCTGAAATTTCCTTGCTAATGCAAGCCTGGCCAGAACAGACAGGAGATAATTACTGCTAAACAGAAAAAAAAATAAACTCTTTGATCTTCAACTTAAAAAAAAGAAAAACAAAAAACAGAACAAACAAAATCTTGATTAATTTCCATCCAATCCTATTACAGAAGCCCAGAACCCATCGGTTTCCTTAACACTAAGATGAAACCTTCCCAAAAGAAAGATTGATAGCACGAACCACTGTAGTGGGCATCGTGCCTCTCTTCTGCTAATACCCTCTCCAGATTTTCATTGAGCACGACAGAGAGACAACCATCTATCTCTCTCTTAGTTCAGATGGCTTAGGAATACCAACTCAAGCCAAAAGTCAGGTAAGCACTTAGAAACCTGCTAAGGTGTGACTATGGTTTGTCCCCACCAACTTTAAGGGGTGGGGCTTTGTGTTAGGTACTGGTTCCTGGCACCCCACCTTCACTCAGGGAGTGGGTGAGTTTATCACATGGAGGGCTGCTAGAAAGCACCTCCTTCCTGACCCTTTCACTCCGTATGGTTACACCTGGTTGCTCTTCCACTTTTCTACGTGTACAGAGGAGCACACGGCACTTGCAGTATCCCAGGTGCCAGAACTGTTAAATAAACTTCTTTATAATTTAACATAGTCTCAGGTATTCTGTTATAGTAAAAGAAAATAGACTATGACAAAATAAGACAGAGTCAATCTGTATTTGGAAATAAAAAATAATATCTGCTTCAGACAATCCTGGTTCTAGTGTATGACAGCCTACCACAGGTTGAGGGGCCGAGAGACTGACAGAAAAGGCAGACAGATCCAGGATTGCATAAAGTACAAATTCTTGTGGCTTTGTGGCCAAAATCATACCTTGGGCAGCGACAAGAATGGAGGGTCCTGACGCCCCAAGGCAAGAGGAAGGGGTTTATATTCCAAGCTAGACAAGCATGGGCTGTGGCCAATCAGAATGTATCTGGATTTTCTCAAAAGCCACTGACATGCAATGTCCACTAAGAAACAGTCTGGACATATTAATGTCTTTGTTTATTCTGTAAGATTTTTAGATTTGTGCCAGGGTCATTTGCTGAGCAGAATGGAGGTCATGACCACCAAGTCTGTAATCATGTCAGGGAGATTCATGCACAGACGTCACCTCCGAGCAGGAAAACACTGGTTTTGTGACATTAACTCTGCCCCGTCACAGCCCGTTGTTCTGCAGTAAGAGACTGAGACTGGATAATGTATAAAAAACAGCAATTTACTTCTCACAGCTCCAGAGACTAAACGTCCACCAACAAGGTGCTGGCAGGTGTGTCTGGAGAGGGTCCTTAGTTCCTGCTTCCAAAATGGTGCCTCAAATGCTGCACCCTCTTGCAGAGAAGAAACACTGTCCTCTTGTGGCAGAAAAAATAAATACAGAAATCTGTTTCCACAAGTCCTTTGAAAAGTGTCATTGATCCAGATAGCCCTAAATTTCTTCTAGTAGGCCCTAGCTCCCAACACTGCTGCACTGGGAATCAAGTGTCCACATGAGTTTCGGAGGAACAAAGCCACTCAAAACATACCAACCCCAGTACCAGGCATGGGCACAGAATTAGCTATGGATCATCAGATGCCAGGCACGGGCATAGAACTAGCTGTGGCTCATCAGATGCCAGGCACGGGCACAGAACTAGTTATGGCTCATCAGATGCCAAGCATGGGCACAGAACTAGCTATGGCTCGTCAGATGCCAGGCACGGGCACAGAACTAGCTATGGCTCGTCAGATGCCAAGCATGGGCACAGAACTAGATATGGCTCATCAGATGCCAGGCACGGGCACAGAACTAGCTATGGCTCGTCAGATGCCAGGCATGGGCACAGAACTAGCTATGGCTCATCAGATGCCAGGCACGGGCACAGAACTAGCTATGGCTTGTCAGATGCCAGGCATGGACACAGAACTAGCTGTGGCTCGTCAGGTGCCAGGCACCGACACAGAACTAGTTATGGCTTGTCAGATGCCAGGCATGGACACAGAACTAGCTGTGGCTCATCAGATGCCAAGCACGGGCATAGAACTAGCTATGGCTCATCATATGCCAGGCACGGGCACAGAACTAGTATGGCTCGCCAGGTGCCATGCATGGGCACAGAACTATGGCTCATCAGATGCCAGGCACAGGCACAGAACTAGCTGTGGCTTGTCAGATGCCAGGCACAGGCACAGAACTAGCTATGGTTTGGCAGGTGCCTGCATTTCCTTTGTTACCATAGTTACCAGTTTAGGAATAGGACAAAATCAAGTCCAGCTCAATGAAAGGTGAAGCCAGGGCTGTGACTTAGAATGGTGTGAAGACGGGGACAGAAGGGTTAGCATCAGACTAGTCACTGTCAGTGAAGAACCTGAACATGACCAGCATAGTGGGCAAGAGAGATGCTTAGAGCCTGGTGAACCCCTGGTTAAGCTGTGCCTCTCCTTACCCTGTACTCCTCAATTATTTAAGGCAATACATTCCCTTGTGAATGAATTCTACCTTTTCCTTGAACTGAACCAACAATATCGCGCCCCCCTCAACACCCCACACACACAGAGAAAGAGAGCTGACTTAGACGGGACTAGTTCCAATAAACTGTGGGTAGCAATTTGCAAAGAGCCTGCTTCTAAGCAGACAGGAACAACATAATCCCAAAATGCTAGGAGGCTTACTGGGATGGTATCCACTGAGGATCAACACTGTACAGCAAGGGGCATATTAGCAAGCTTTCTCTTTGTTATTGCATCAATCTTTGATTCTCTTTCCTGAACACATTTTTTATACCTGGAATGAAACTCGAACTTAACACGACGCCCTAGCTCCAGCAGCCTGTGCTGGCTTGAGTGTGGAATACAATGAGTGATACCAACTTTACCCTCGTTTCCAGTGACCTGTGTTCTGCAATGCACATGGATACAACAGCCTGAAGGTTCCCTCATGAGTCCTGAGGAAACCAAAGGTCAAGTTCCAGGATGGTAGGAAATGAGGTTTCAATTATTTGTGCTGGATCCCAGCCTTAGCTGTTTTATTTATTTTTTTACTACTTTTTTATTATTATTTATTATTAAGTAGAAATTTTGCATGGACAAATCATGACTTTTACCATCATTTCCCTCATCCCTGCCCCCATTCCACCGATTAAAAGCACTTGGTTGGGAGTCTTCTGTTGAGGCAACATTAAGAATGAACAGTTTAATACCAACCTGGTGGTGTGTCTTTGATCCTGACAACTTTCTTTGGTAGCAGTAACAATAAGCCGGATTTCTAGCAAGACTAGGGTTAAAATAGGCTGTCCTTGAATAAAAAATCAAAATGGCCTCTTTCTTGTCAGTGGAGAGTGGCCTGGAGTTTCCAAAAAGAGGTAACAGCTTTCCTTTCTTTATGTAATTCACTTATTCTACTGTACATGTGACACCAGCAAAATGTGAATGTGTCACCTTTCAGGAAATATTTATCAAACGTTCTACAATAGGGCTAGAGAAATGGCTCAGGGGTTAAAGGCACTTGCTTGCAAAGCCTGACGGTCCAGGTGTGATTTCCCAGTACCCACATAAAGCCAGATGTACAAAGTGGAAATGAATCTAGTTTGTTTGCAGTGGCAGGAAGCCCTGGTGCATCAATGCTCTCTCTCATTGTCTCTCTCTGCTTGAAAATAAATAGAAGATTTTTTAAGGTTCCACAACATTCTATTTACTATATGTTTCTGCTAGTGCTACGTATCTGTAGTCTCCATACTTTCTAACCAGATTATATGGCTAACATTGAAGTACCATCCAGTTTAAGGGCTTTCCTAAGAGTTTTTAAAAGAACCTTTTCTATGACACAGGCAAAAAAAAAAAAGTAATAGAACATATTTTGTTTTTTAAAGATAGGTAACAGGTAGCTGTAGTTAGATATTCTTTATACTACTCTCCATTTTGTATGTGTGAAGTATTTCATCATCGAAAGAAGGAAGAATGTAGGCAGATGGGTTGGTTTAGGCAGACCAAGACTAACCTTCAACTTAGCTTTCTCATCCTACTAAGGGAGAAAGGTATTTCTCACAACCTTACAGATACTGGGAAGATAAGATCCAGTAAGAAAACCCATTGAGCGGACTCCTCAACAATGAAGCTACAGAACCACAAACAGGGTAAAGAAAAAGTCACAAAGCCCCGTTTCCCTGGGATAGTAACATGCAGAACAAGTACAGCCAAGGGTCCACTTTAGGTGGAAAGTGTTTAAGAAATGAAGTTTAGCTTCAGACTTCCAGGCTGAACCTCAATGAATGTTTCCTGAATTTGGCAAGAGAACGTGTGATGGTCTTCCATTTCTGTCTCTCTTGGCATCACTGTGCATATTTTTTAAAAATGCAAGGTTTCATTTTCCCCCCAAGCCTTGGGTCATACTGCTCCACAACAGCTGCCATTAATCACTGCAGACTGGATCTGCACCACGTGACCTGGGCTGTGCGCCTTTCCCAAGTCCCATGCGCTTTTCCCAAGTCCTATGCGTTCCTTTACAGAAAGCGAGAGCAGAAAGAAAATCCCACTTTACACACATCTTGCGAAATAGGCCAAGCACAGGTTTATTCTGTTTCTTAGTCTTGTCTTGAGTTTTCACATCTGATGAATTTCCAGAGCTAGAACTGAAAAGCTTTGTTTACATGTGAACACTCAGGTGCAGTCCACTTCCTGATTCACTCCAAATTCCCAAGACTGACTTTTCTGAGAAATGACCCCCCTGGTGGTAGTTACCACTCTCTAAAGATAATCGCTGTGGCTTGCAAAGTGACGACATGGGCTGGGTCATTCTTAGACACCTTCGCTTTAGTCTCCAAGGCCTGAGCCTGTTGTCTTTTGAGTGTATGTGTGAGCACGTACAGTTGAAGTTACGTGATCTGATAGGAAAGGCTCGCAGTGACTCTGTCCATAAACCCAGATTTTAAACGCTTCCAGCTTCGGCACTTCATTTTCACATATAAGCCTCCGTTATTACACTACAATCCTGGCCCCCAGCCCATTTCTCAAAAGGGAAAATTTTTATAAACTAGTCTCGCCTTGAGCCACTTGCTAAAGTGAATGTCACTGTCCCTAAAACCACTATTGGCAAGGCCTGAATTTGAGAGCTACAGCTCATTAGGAAATGAGTTTTCTGCCTACAAATTAAAAACCAGAATTTTTCTTCCACCCCAAAACTCCTGCTTAGTCTGTTTCTACTAGTCAGTGATATGACTGCGGTAATCTGTGACTTCCTACTGAGGCTGCCAGCATCTTCAGCCTTCCTTTCAAGCAAGTGGACTGCATAGCAACAGTGTCTCTTTCCCTTGCGTGTAAAGTGAGGACAGTAGTGCCTTCTTCGTAGAGCTCCTGGAATATGGTATCACAATGCTTACACGGGACAAGTCATATTTCCCCATGTTCAACTGTATGTAGGGGAGTGGAGGCGTGGTACTAGGGATTAACCTAGGGCTTTGCACAATGCTCTACCAGAGTCACCTCCCCTGGCTTCTTAAAAAAAATATGTGAAGCTGGGCATGGTGGCACACGCCTTTAATCCCAGCACTCGGGAGGCAGAGGTAGGAGGA
>PVHP010026009.1:0-24937 GCA_004024765.1 Zapus hudsonius
CCCCACCTTTTAAGTGAAAAAAACATGTTAAAATATCTTACAGTATATGGATTTCATGAATTTATCCTTTTATCAATAATGCTAATTGCAAAAGAGAATTGGTTTTGGTTCAGAAAAATATATCTTGAAATAGACTGGTGAAGATTATTTTTTGGAAGTATCTCTAGTGGTAATTCAGTTAGCACCAAGTAAGACTACAATGCACAGTTTGAAAAAAAAAAGGAGGGCTGGGAGATTGCTCAGTGGTTAAAGGTGCTTGCTTACAAAACCTTCTGGCCCAGTTCTATTTCCCCAGTACTCATGTAAAGCCAGATGCACAGTGGTGCATGTGTCTGGAGTTTGTTTGCAGTAGCAGGTCTGTTGTGCCTCTCTCTCTGTCTGTCTCTGTCTAATGAATAAAAAATATTTGAAATATTTTATTATTTATTTATGAGAGAGAACGAAAAAGAGAGGCAGTTAGAGAATGGGCATGCCAGGGCCTCTAGCCACTGCAAGCAAACTCCAGACTCATGTACCACCTTGTGCATCAGGTTTAGATGGGTACTGGGGAATTGAACCTGGGTCCTTAGGCTTTGCAGGCAAGTGTCTTAACTACTGAGCCATTTCTCCAGCCCCCTAAAAATATTTTTTAAATGGGAAATTAGCAGACAAAGCCCTCAGCAGGACTCAGTAATAATTTACTGTTTTCTGCTTTCTTATGCATAGGATTATCTGTTCTTGCTCTCAGTGACCTTTGAGATGTGGAAAGTATTATCCATTGAAATCCCAGAGAAGCACAATGAGGTTCATAGAGCTTGAGTGGATTGACCCACTGTACTGTATGCCACTTACCCACCTAGTTCAGGTCCCAGTTCTTCCTTGAGCGACTCTGGATTTGGATAGATAACTTGGATCATGTTTTTTTTTTCCTTCTTTCAGTTTGGAGTTAAACTATTGGTCTCCTGTGTCTCACCTCTGAGCTAACTAATATAATATTTAAAATCATTTCTATCTTTTTATTAAAGTGATATTTTGAAACTACTGCATTGGTATATAAAGACTCTTTTGTTGTTGTTTTGGGGCACGGTCTCTCTCTAGTCCAGGCTAACCTGGAATGCATTCTGTACCCCAGGCTGGCCTTGAACTCACAGCAAGCCTCCTACTTCAACCTCCTGAGTACTAAGATTAAACTTTGATATGGAACAAGAAACTTCAGGACATATAACTGGAATTTCTTAAAATTCTTGCTTTGTTGAGGCAAAATCGCATTAGCCAAATAGCCCAGGCTAACCTCAGACTGTCTATGGAGCCAGGACTGGCTTTGAACTTGTGACTCTCAGCCTTCACCTCCCTGAGTACCACCACACTCAATCCAAACTCCAATTTAAATCTTTTATTACTGGATAAGCCAAGTTGTTCTTTTTCCTCTTTCCTATTCTCATTTCTCAATCCTCTCTCTATTTTGGGTGCCCAAGAACAGTGATATTCTAGAAACTGATGCCAGGAGACAGGAGTAGGGGTGAATCACATGTGATTACTACCTGGGCAGTATGAGCAGATTCCCACTATCCTGTGTTCCATTCCATCTCTCTGCTCAATGCCTGGCAGGCACTGAGACCTCTTCCTTACCTGTTTGGTCTCATAGGGGTCTATAGTCATTTTTTCTCCAATTTCCATAACAGTCTTTATAAAAATCCTGTTAGTTAAAAATGAATGTATGTTCATCATATTGTGGAAGAAATTGCTTTCTCCTTGTTGGACATTATGAATTCTGTGTATTCCAAAATGAGTTTCTCCTTTTTATTCTTCCTGATCTTCCAACCAAATGTTTAAAAAAATTTTAAACTTATAGCATTCTTCTCTTCCAACCCAATGTTTAAATTTTTTCTTAAATTTATAGCATTTTTCTCTTTAGGTCATAGATTTTATTTTAAATATTGAAAAGGCTGAGTGTGGTGGTTCATACCTTTAATCCAAACCCTTGGGAGGCAGAGGTAGGAGGATTGCCATGAGTTTAAGGCCACACTGTATCCTGAGACTACATTGTGCATTCCAGGTCAACCTGGGCTAAAACCCCTCAACCCCCTGCTCCCCCCCCAAAAAAGATCATGTTTGGGGGCTGGAGAGATTGCTCAGTGGTTAAGGTACTTGCTTACAAAGGCTAATAACCCAAGTCTGATTCCCCAGTACCCACATAAAGCCAGATGCACAAAGTGGCACATGCATCTGGAGTTCATTTGCAGTGACTAGGGGCCTGGCATGCCCATTCTCTCTTTCTGTCTCTGCTTGCAAATAAATAAAAATTAATATTTAAAAGACTTTTTTGCTATTTATATACCATGGTACACCATTATATACCATGACTTTTTCACTAGGATGTAAACTCCTTCGAGTGGAGAAATATAATGTGTGTGATGTCCTATTACATATTATTCTGAAATTGAATAATTATAATTTGATTTTAATTATAATTTCAGCCATCTACTTCAGATAATGAAATGGTTGGTTGTAAGTTTTGTATTTACAGAGTGACTTATTTATTATGTTAACAAGCAAGTACAAATGCCTAAGACATATCACTCACTTCAAGTAGAATTTCTGTTAAGCTTAACCTACCATCTAATGCAATACATTTTCCATTAATCCTAATAGCAAACTGCTCGGCCACCTGCTTTAATGGAGGTACCTGTTTCTACCCTGGAAAATGTATTTGCCCTCCAGGACTAGAGGGAGAGCAGTGTGAAATGAGTAAGTAAAGATTTTCTGCATTCTCTTTGTTTTGGAAAGACCTTAGAAACTCCATCTCATGCCTTCCTTTTACCAGGGAGAAGCCCAAAGCCTCAAAAGACTGGACAGCTTGTTTGAGGTCTTAGACCAGTGGTTCCTTTTTACTAGATTCATCTGTCACTTCCTCTGCCTAATGATGGAGCCAAGAGTGAAAGAGCTAACCCCAAAGACCCAACACAAAAGCTCTCCGAATCTGTTATTTCTAGGTTTCAGTTATTCAGCATGTCCTATTGTTTCTTTTAGCCATTTCTTCTTATGTTATACCAAACCCATAGCTTCACTGACAAATGCTAACCAGAGCTTTCAGAGAACTGAGATCTGTCCTCTTACCCACAAGCACAGAGGGTTTTCTCCCTGCCACTCAAATATCTCAGCCTATTAATCCATCTAAGAGAAAGTGATCAAACCAAAAAAGGGAGACAAAGGAGGTGCAGGGAAACTAAAAAAAAAAGGAGCTAATAGCAATAGCAATGTGAGTGAATCCCAGAGAAAGATTATTTGTGTAGAAGACATAGTTGAGCTGTAAGCTTAAGTTTCCACTTTCACTATGTGTTGGACATGCTTTAATGCAAAAAAAAAAATTTACAATCGGACTGGGGAAATGGCTCAGCAGTTAAGGCACTTGCCTACAATGCCCAAGGACCCAGGTTCAGTTCCCTAATATCTACTTAAAGCCAGGTGCACAAAGTGGCACATGTTTCTGGAGTTCCTTTGCAGTGCCTGGAGGCCCTGACACACCCATTCTTTCTGTCTGTCTCTATTCTCTCTCTCTCTCTCTCTCTCTCTCTCTCTCTCTCTCTCTCTCTCTGCTTGCAAATAAATCAATAAAGAAATTTACAATTTAAGAGTACAATGTGATCAGTTGACATTGTCTTAGGAATCAGTACACCAAGCTGCTTAGCCTAGCTCGGTCAGCTACCTGCCTTCTAGTCTTAGCAAGCCACTCAGACCTCTCTACTAAACCAGAAGCAAGCCAGCTCAGCCTAGGTTACTTTCCAGCCCAGAAGACATAGCACCAAGGCACATACCCAGGAAAGAGCAAAAGGAGTCCAGTGTGCCAGCTGAAGGTGCTGTCTCTGCCCTTTTGAGCTGCATGGGGGGAAGGCTTGCAGGCATCCTCCTTTCCTGCTGGGTAGTACATATAAGTGTGCATTTTGTGCGCACATTATTTCTCAAGTTGCAGCGGGTTCAAAATTGAATAATACCAAGTTCCTATTTTAATTTTCAACCTCTAATGTATTTGTGGGTTTTGTACTTTAATGAGTAGTTGTAGATGAAGTAACCATTTTTATAGAGTTCAAATGAAATGCCTCTGAAGTTTCCATAGAACATGTAATTAATTGTCAGGATGTGGCTTCTATTCTTATTAATTACCCTTTCCTGATAGAGACATCTCTGAACTAACTCCCCTCAATTTTCTCCCTGTGCTCAGCCCAGACATGGCATACTTGGTTTATGTTTATGAGTCTTTGCTCATGGGCTTGTTTCATGTAAGGATGCCTTTTCTTACCCTTGAGTTTATGAACTTTCCATTTGGAGGGACATTTTTTTTACTCCTTTCCTTCCTTCTTTCTTTCTTGTTGCTTTGTTTGCTTATTTTTTCTAACTGGACCAGAAATGTGAGGTTTTAAAAGCTCTAGGAATGATTCAACCACAATTTTTATTCAAATCCTTTTAGGTAATTTACTGTTCTATTACAAGAATCATATAGCCAGAAGTTGAGTTCCTCTAAAAGTATACAGACAAAAAGTATACTTAAATTACATCTTTTTATTTTTGTTAAGATATAATTCATGTACCACGAATTCAATATTTTAAAGTATATCATCCAATATACTAACAAAGTTGTACATATATCACATCAGTCAGATTTCAGAAAATTTATTGCCCCCAAAGAAAGCCTATGGCTATATTAGGTGTCTGTCTGCAGCCCTTCCCCCTCTCACCAAGACCCTGGTAACCACCAATATACTTTCCATCTCTTGAGCCTGGTCTGTTCTGAACAAAAGGAATCATGTAACATATGGCATTTTCTGTGTAGCTTCTTTCACTTAGGTTCATTCTAATGTTTTCAAAGATTGCACATGGTAGAGAACATATCAACACCTCATTCTTTTTATTACTGAATAATATTCAGTTGTATGGATCTCCTGTAGTTCATTTATACATTCATCAATTGATAATCATGGGCTATTCACTTATAACAGGCTATGAACTATGAATATTTGTGTGCAGGTTTTTGTGGTGGCATCATTTTACATTTCACCAGCATTGTATAAAAAATTGCAGGTTCTCCATATCCCTGCCAACACTGATTGTTCTTTTTAAGGAAATATATGTTCTGATGTCACTTTAACTTTTATTTATCCTGACTTCTATCAGTCATGATACCTTCTCAAACTTCCTTCTGACTAGATTGTGAGATGTACCCATTAGGTCAGCAGAACCATGGTTAGAGTTATCTGGAAGATCAGCTATGCCTTCAACTCACTATTTAAGGCTCATAGGTTTCTCAAGAGTCTTTAGTGAATCTTCAGTTAAAAATGATCACACATACTATTTATATTGTATTATTAATAAGATTTAAAAATAACTGAATTGGTTCTTCCTATAAAGCTTTTCAGTATAAAATAATCTGTGTTTAAAAAATATTAGAGAAAATAATTTTAAAAAAAACACTCATCATCTTAAGACTCAGACTTGATGGCTATAGGCCCTTGTAAACCCCTTTGATCTTTTTGTCCACGAAACAGCCACAACATGATATGACCCCCAATCACAGGAGTGAGGAAAGTTGAACATCTTCATCTTGTTAGTGCCTTGATTTGACATTGTTCTCACAAGTACTACTCCACTAGTACAGTCTGTCTTTGGACTTAATCTATAGATAAAAATGCCGACTCTCTTAGGCTGACTCGGTTTTCCATTGTCCAATGAATACATTTTTGTTTCAAACTATTTTTCAGGCAAAGGAAGTCAATACCAAAGACACTTCAGAAGGTTCTGAACTATAAGACCACCTGATCATGAAGTTCCCTTTAACAAACAGAGTCCTCCTAATAGTCTCCTCCATTCAGTCATATCCTCATGTAATAACCAGGAGAAAGCTTCCTGTCCTCCCTCCTGGCTGAGATAAACCTAAAAGTGCTCAATTTCCTCTTGCTAACCACATAAAAAGACCCATGGAATCAATGAACAGTCCCTATCAGTCATTTTCTGCATCATCCCCAGTCACCAAGTTCACCCCTAAAGAGCATAGAGCTCACCATAAAGTAGTTCCCATATAAGTACGCCATCTCTCCTGCTTGTCATTATCACCCCACAGTGTGTTTGCTTGAAAAAAAACCCAAACACTCTTGAGTGCGGAGACCTTAGTGGTTGATGAAAAGCTGTCATTATATCATGAAGGTTGTTTCAATGCCCGTTTCTAGAATACATATAAAGTCTTTTTAGATAAAAAATAAAAATAAAGTATTTAGTGAAATTATTCATATTTCCTTATGAAACTCTCCTCTTTTTGTCAAGAACAGTACTTATTAGTAAAATATATGATAGTTTGTTTCTTTTACAGCTTTCTTTGGCAAATGTCCAAAGAAAGAATTAAAGAATGAAAGATGAGTTGCTTAATGATAAAAATTTTATTACTTTTCCTTATCTACCCAGAGGTACTTGGTAGAGTATGTGTGGGTCAGTCTCTACCATGATAGCTATAAATATATATATCCCACACCATAAGTCAGTATTTTAGCCTGATCCCAAACTAAACCAAAACACTATAAGATTCAGAGTAGAGCTGAACTAAATGGAAATGACTGTCATGTAAAAGCATCTGTCAAAACATGGTTGAAAGGTGTAATTACTGCTGAAGGAAGCTAAGATCTCCTTCCTTATTTAGTTGTGTTCCTTTCTGTTGCAGGCAGATGCCCACAACCCTGCCGAAATGGAGGTAAATGCATTGGGAAAAGCAAATGTAAGTGCCCCAAAGGTTACCAAGGAGACCTCTGTTCTAAGCGTGAGTACCACACCCTGGCTAACTGAATTAACAGTCCTCTCTCGTGACATCACTTCCATGATTCATGTTGACTAGGTGTCATTGATGACCTTTCTTCATTGACATGTGTGCCAGGGACTGTAGGGGAATCAATGTGCATCAAATATTTATAAACACACACACAGTTGCTGAGTTTTTTCATCTATTAGTTATTTTTAAGGAAAATAAATTTCTACTACACAGTAGTTTAAAAATCCAACTGATCCTTTAGTGAATTGGAAACATGATGTTTAGTTTGAAATAACTCTTAATGATGTTTTAAAAAGATTTCTATTTATTTACAAGCAGAGAGAGAGAGAAAGAGACAGAGATAGAGAGAGAGAGAGAGAATGGGCATATCAGGGCCTCTTGCCACTGCAAATGAACTCCGGATTCATGCTCCACTTTATCCATCTGGCTTTATGTGGGTGTTGGGGAATCGAACCTGGGCTGGCATGCTTTACAAGCAAGCATCTTTAATGGCAGAACCATTTCTCCCACTCCAAGGATTTTTTTTAAATGTCAAAACTGACTTTTAGCTGGAGATTGATTTAGAAAAAAAGAGGATAAAGCCAAAAGTAACTTGTTCTAAGGAATTACCGGAAACATAGCCATGTAGTTCTTTTTTTCGTGTTTGTTTGTTTGTTGATGTTGTTGTTTTTTAAATGAAAACTCAGGAAACTACTTTTCTCTCCTCTGATGCTAGCTGTCTGCGAGCCTGGCTGTGGTGCCCATGGGACTTGCCAAGAACCCAACAAATGCCAATGTAGAGAAGGCTGGCATGGGAGACACTGCAATAAAAGTGAGTGGGGGACCATGTGGGGAGCCTGCTTGCCCAGTTACCAACAGCTTCTCTCTCCCCATGTTCCCCTTTCTCTCTCTCCACTCTAGAATGTGAACAGTAAGGCATCACCAGATCCCTAAAATACCACCACCAATATTTTCTAGGTTAAATTAGTAATACAGGTTGATTCAGTAATAGAGTATGCTAACTATGAAAGAAGTAATTCTCTGAACACTGGCTTTAATGGTGGTGCTGGGGATCTATCAAAGAACTTTGAACACTGCCGGGGAAGAGCTCTGTAACTAAGCTTACACCTCAACTCTAAAGATTTGAAATGAAATGTAGAATCAGTATCTATTTGCTCTGGTTTCAAAGATCAATATTGATTAGACATAAAACATGGCAAGTTTTACCTTTTAGACTCTTTAATTGGTGCTGTATATAATGTTTTAAATGAGTACTTTTGAAAAAAAATCCTGTGAAGGCCTGTGGGAGAGATGTTATAATGGAATTGTGTATTTTTTCAGATTTGCTGATACTTAAAATGAACTAGCTATATAAAAAAACCATGAAGCTTGATCAATCCAACCATTCACCATTGATTGATGTCTCACTGTCCTAAGTAGGAACCCAAGCATTAGAATCACATGAGTAAATAAAGGGACCCTGTCTCATGGAGTGCACATTCCAGTGTGTGTGTGATGGGAGAGGGTTTCAATTTTCCAGAAGAAAAATAACATAGTAACCTGGCCCCTGGAACTTAGTGTCCTAAGCATGGGTCCACTGTCAGATTCACTTTGAGAAAAGGAAGGCCTTAGTAGTACATCACTTCAATAACAAAGGTGAAATTCATGTTGTATCTCAAAAATAATGAATACAAGACTGGGGAGATTCTCAGTGGTTAACGGTGCTTGCTTGCAAATCCTGCCTGCCCTGGCCCAGGTTCAATTCCCCAATACACACATAAAGCCACTTGCACAAAGTGACCCATGCATGTGGAGTTCGTTTGCAGTGGCAAGAGACCTTGGTGCACCCCTTCTCAATCTCTCTCTCTTTCTCTCTCTCTCTGCTTGCATAGATAATAATAATGCATACAAATTTGAACAAATCATTTACTTATCAGTGTTCTCCAATCAGGCTATGCAGCTCAACGAGTATGGAAATTATTAGTTCAGGTATTGATGGAGCTATTAGCTTTTAAATATTTCATATGTATTTATGAATATACTTAACATATAAGTATATTTATTGCAATCTTTCTGATTTCTAACTTTTCTACACACTTTAAAATGCTCAGATATTATTCTAAGTATATAATAAATTTATTTGTCGATATAGATGTCTATTTTAAGATAGGCTGGTATCTGGCCTAGGCATTCTCTGGCACCCACTGAGTTGACTGGGCAGCTGATGGAATGGGCTTCCGGTAGGAGGAGGCGGAGCAAGTGCAGCTCCACTAGGAAATGGCTCCTCACCATGGTCACAGTTGAAAGACTGCTACTAGGACACACTCTGAGGAAACGTAGACTCAGAGACTTACGGGATGCTAACATCTCCAGAGCCACTGTGGAAAAGAGTGAGCCAAGCTTTTGTGCCACCTTCAAATATATACAAATATATACAAACTCCAAAGTTTGTCCCAGGATCAAAGTCGCCTTCCAGAAGTCCTCGGATCAAGGAATGGTCTGAGGTCAGACCACACATCCCAGGACTCGATGATTGAGGTCCTTGGGTCTCACTAGGAGGTTGGTGACCATCAAGAGAGATGTAAATTAGACACAAGATTATTGTGTCCACCAATACCCCCAGTCACTCTTCCAAAATAAAGAGAAGGTGGTAATCTCCCTGCAATGGAGAATAAAGGAATGATCCTGCCAGGCCTCCAAATAGCATCTCACTGTAGACCACACTGGTTCATGTGCCACCAAGTGTACCTCCTTCAAAGCAGGGCACTGCATGCCAGGAAGGAGCCCTGGTGCTTGATTCTAATGCAAACATGTTCTCTGGGAGAGGCCACCCACCCGGAATCAAGCTGAAAGAATGGGGAATGGGGTTTATTTTGACTAGAGGAGGTGACAGGAAGCTCTGAGTCATAGAGTTCTGGTAAAAGCAGGCTCCCAGTGGAATGACACATTGGGAGGTCCTAAGCACCCAGGCATCAGAGTGGGGGGGGGGCGTTCTGGAGACAGACAGACAGACAGACAGACAGACAGACAGACAGACAGACCCACAGACCGACCCAGCAGGGAGGTTGGGCTTCATGGGTGGCACTTCAAGCAGCATGGTAGGGATTTACTCCAGTGCATTGTTCACTCATGTTTTGATCGTCCATGAGCTACTAGCCTACATACTGACAATTCAAAGAAGCCCATTCAAGGATAGTCTTCTGTTCTCAGAAGTTGTTTAACAGCATGCTTGCAAATGAAGTGCTGAACTTGATGGACTGATGCACAGGGAGATGGAGACAGAGTTCTAAGATGTTACTGAGTCTTGGATGACTTTCAGAAAATCAGAATTGAGTCAGTGCCCCAAGCACCTCTGAAGTTCGCAAGTTCAAGGAAAGGAGGTCTCGTTACACTGAAGAGGCAGCAAGCTCTGTGGCATTAGAATTCCCACACCAGCAGCTCTGGGGTCCCACGTTAGCAAAGACCTGAAAATGTGGACCCAAAAAACGGGAAATTAAGATTTATTTTAAGGGGAGTTAAGATAATAGGGACAGCAAAGCAGGATAGCACCCAAGCCAAAAAAACAAAACAAAAAAAAAAAAAAAACCCTCCCTCACATAGGTAAAGGTCCCTTCCCCAGAAAGCAGCCTCTGGGGAACAAGGAAGGGACAAGGGAGGAAGGGGCTCACACACGTGTTTCAGATCCATTATGTGAACCAGACATCCAATTAGAATGAGCTTCTTACCAGGCTTAGGTGTGTAGGGAGAAACTTGATTGGATGGTGGGCCCAGGAGGCCTATCCATGGAGGTGGGGGAGGGCTGTGCCCAAGAAAACCAAGAAAGAAACAGGAAGCCGTAGCTGTTGCTGTTGCTGGGGGCTTGTTGCCTTTAGCCATCTTGGATGAGACTGAGTAAGATGAGAGCTCTGGTCCTGCCAAGGGCAGGCAAAGTGACATCCATGTTTCTGTGGGCCAGTCCCTGTCCCTAGCTAACCTATCAGAGATAAAGCTACTTTGCTCTTAATCCCTATCCTATAAATCGGTGTTTTGTCCCTTGTACAACCAGTTAGAGATGGGTAGGTGATCACCATGAGCAAAACTCACAAATCCCATTGATAAACAGTTCAAGTCATAACTAACATATAGCATGGACCTTAACACCTATAGATTTCCTAGTTTATATGAGTCTGATCCTAAGCCTGATCCTGTGCTCTGTATGAGAGTAGACGTTGCTGCATTAAACTCTATTAACATAAGTGAGGCTGGTTGGGTCATGCAATGAAAAAGACCTACGACAACATTAGCAGAAACATCCAAGACCTCAGTGGGACCTCGACCAAGATATCCTTCCATTAAGTCATAGTTATCCAAGCTGCACTGAGGTCTTACATAGCCAAGATATATAGAGTGACAAGTCCAGTGGAAAGCAGATTTGGTGGAGTTAGTAGAAACGGGTTTTTGTTTCACAGAGATCTTGAGCTTGTCACGTTTTTTCATTCAGGTAGCATTTTGTGGCTGCTGTGGTCTTTCACTGCGGGTTGGAAAGGGAAAATGGATTTCATTTGAATGGTTAATGAAGAATCTGAAGAGCCTGTTTGTGTAGTTTCTTTTCTTTTAAGCTGTGAATGATTTTGCAGGGTATGGAGCCAGCCTCATGCATGCCCTGAGGCCAGCAGGCACCGAGCTTGGGCAGCACACGCCTTCACTTAAAAAGGCCGAGCAGCGGCAGGATCCACCTGAATCCAATTACATCTGGTGAACTCCGACATCTGAAACGTTTTAAGTTACACCAAGTTCATAGCCTTTGTTAACCTTTCATGTGTTGAATGTTCAAATAATGTTCATTACACTTTAGAATACTGGCCTGAATTTTATTAGCTTCATTATAAATCACTGGGCTGATATTTACTCTTCCTTTTAAGTTTTCTAAGTGTGTCTAGCATGATGGAATAGATTTTCTTGTTTTTCAGTCCTTTGGGACAGATTTTATAGTATGTCAGTTGATCAGCTTAAAAATTTGTCCTTTCGGTGTGTAGTTGGCAGATATTTGCAAAATTACAATGCATTCCTGGTGTTGAGGGGCTGGGGACCATTAAAGAGGTTAAATTGAACAAAAATGTATAAATCACAAGTTTGGATGAAACAGTTAATATAAAGTACTTCAGACTTTATTGTTAGATGTTTAGACATTTGTCTGAATTAATTTTTAATTGCCCTCTCATCTTGAAATGCATACAAAATATTTTGCCCTTATCATTATTCCAGACAGTTCAGTAATGAGAAAAAACGGCAAATAATTATACTGTGTTAGTGGCATTTAAACAATATAATATATTGTAAACACAATGAAATAAGGAATATAATGTATGAAGTCTTTGCATTGGATTGAAGCAATATAATATATTGTAAACAAAACTCAGCTCTTACATAATAAACATTTTATACTGTTTGTATAAAATAAAGGTGCTGCTTTAGTTTTTTGAGTGTTGCATGGTCTTTGTATTACTGATCTTATAGAAATAAAGCTGGGGCTGGAGAGATATCTCAGCCATTAAAGGCTTGCTTGCAAAGCCTGACAGCCTGGGTTCAATTCCCCAGTACCCACATATTGTTACATGCATTTGGAGTTCGTTCGTAGTGGCTGGAGGTCCTGGTGTGCCCATTCTCTCCCTCCCTCTTTCTCTCCCCTTGCAAATAAATAAAATATGTTTTAAAAAGAAATAAAGTTGGTTACAACTTAGTAGCAGTTAGTACTTTGTAGAACCATAAAAGAGATACGCTGCTCCAGCCTGCTGTAACTCTAGTCTCCTGCCTCCCTCCCTTCCTTCCTTCCTCCCTCCCTCCCTCCCTCCCTGCGTTCTCATTCTTCTCCAGCCATGCCTGCACAGCTGCCAGGTAGGTCACATTTCACCATGTCATTTCTTTCATGAAGTCTGCTCTAACTAGAATTATTACATATTTGTCTTCATTCACTTTCTGCTGTTAGAATAGCTTATGAAGAATAGTATTTGATCTCAGTTTAGGGGGCTGGAAACTCAAGAGCATGGCTCTTGCATCTCACAGGGCCTTTGTGTTACATCTCGTCATGGCAGAAGGCCGAAGGGCAAGCGAACACACAGGCCTGAGAGGAAGGGCATGAATTTGCTCTATCAGAGCCCTGGATTGTGATACCCACCCCACTCTAGCAATGCCATTCACTGATTCCTAGAAATCAATTCAGGAGGGCAGAGCCCTCAGGATCTGATCACGGCTTATGTTCCACCTTCAACACTGGTGCTTTTAGGGTTGAACACCTTCAAACCGTAGCAATACCCAGCATGAGTGGAAGACTGGCTAAGACTTTCTACAGGTGTCAGAATCTGGCAGAATAAAAAACTATTTTTATTCAATCCACTGATCCTGAGTACATGAGATTGTTTTATAATCCTATGAGGCAAATGTGACTGGGCCCTTTCATAGGTAGGAAACCTAGACTTAGAGATAGAGATTTAGTCCAGACGACAGGGGATTGGGCCGAGTTCAGATCTGTGTCACCTGACTGCCAAGTGCAAACAGTTCTTCCCTCCGTCCATGTCCTTAGCAGGATACAGGGAAACCAAACACCACAGGCCCTGAAGCAGGGCTTCCTAGAATGTGCTAGTCCTCCCGCATTCTATCACAAGAAAGGACACCTGGTCTTACAAAGTATTTGCATCTATAGGGTTTTCTTTTTGCTAGGGGCAGCATGGTCAGCTGTATGATTGACATATAACATTAATGCAAAGCTGACAAAGGAAGCAGTGAGCGCATCTTCTGTGGAAGGGTTGGATGACAGTCACCTTTCTCTCCTAACTGAAGCCCAGAGTGTGAGCCTGTGGTGACTTGATAAACCAGGCCAGGGTTTGGGGATCCAACCTTGAGATCCCAATATGAGAACCAATTTATTTATTCAAGCATCTTGCATAAAAACTGGCATTTAACATATACGATGTGCTAACTTTGTTCTGCATGCCCTACTTGTATGAACAGATGCACAAATAATAGAATGATGGGAAGTTAGACTGTAAGGTGAGTCACAAACAGCAATAATCAACATTGACATAGCCCTCTGTATATAATCCCTATTTATTTATATGGATAATTTCATTAACATGTGCCTTATGAAAGCCATAAATCTTAAATGGCAAAGAAAAATATGAGTAGAAACTCTAATGTCATTTCCACTTGCCCCCCAAATGGTTTTATGCAATGCCTGAAGTACACAGACACCCCATAGGACACCTCAGGTAGAGAGAAAATAGGATCCAAGATGACTTTAGAATTGAAAAACAGAGTGTATACTCAAGAGAGATCTCAGATCTCAGCAGGGGACTGAGTGACCAGCTAAATGTAGGCTTTCCTATAGGGAGGCCTCTGGACAGTGGTTACTGACAGGGAATACAGGGAGAACAAGAGGCAAGGGTTTCCAGAGATGTTGAGTTCAGTGCGAAGATGCTGAGCTAAAACTACATTAAAACATCTTTTTGAAAATGCATGATAGGCCCTTGGAAATACAAATTATGAAAGAATAATATATATATTTATTATTAAATCGCTTGGAATAAAAATATACCTAAAAGCTTTAGTTAGTGAGGACATGGCATTATTTAATTGCATTTTGTTTTTTTAGAGTCTATGTGCAATTACCATCCTTCTGTACTTACCTAAGTTATGTTTATATAATAGTATGGACTTCATTATTTGCAAATTGCTGGAGAATGAGCGCCCCTGGCCACCAGATGTATCATAAATCTTCATGCAAAATATACCCTTTGGTTACTTTGTCAATTTATGGAGAACCACAACAATGGAAAGCAGCTCTTAAAACAAAGGCTGCTAATTGTTACTTTATGGGATGTGAAGTCATTTTTGTTACCCTTATGAAATTACCATATAAGGGTCGTTGGAGGGCAGGAAAGAAGAAAACATGGGGGAGGGAAAACAGGAGGGAAGGAGGTATTTGCATAAAGAAGTAGCTCTTAAAATAATCAAAAATTAAAGTAGTAAGGAGGACCCTAGTCTGAAAAGATGGATGCTGTTTGGCAAGATGAACTATGTAAGAAAATCGGGCAAAAAGAAATGAATTTTAGACAACAAAATGAGTTAATGAGCAAAGCTAGCACAAATTCTATCCAGAAAGCCTGGACACTTCTGAGAAGTTAGTTGTACATTGAGCTCTGAGCTCTGTTCCAGCCACCTCAAAGAGAACACCATGGTTGGTTAGGATATGAGTGCCTAAGACCATAAATACAAATTCATTGTTCAGAAGTTAAACCACGGACAATTCTCCCATTAGGGCAAGATTGAAAAAATATAGATCTGTGGAAAAGCTACCTGTTGGTCATCCTTTTGACATAATAATGTAAGGCATCTCTTCTACATTTTGTTCCAGAACTGTGTGAAGCAGAGGAGAGAAAGGCCACCATCAGTATTCAGCTCTCCACCCTCAGCCATTTATTCCTGGCCCTAAAATCCTATGGCTCACTCAGGAAATGGAAGCTCACTGGTTAGGTCTAGTCAACCAATTCAGAAGGAAGTTAATCCTTATCTTGTCTCTGACTACCACCCCAACTGGCTTCTCAAAGTATCTCCTTCAACTCAATCAGTTCTCTTCCTAAAAGGAGGGCTGGTACTTTGACATTTTCTCCATTTCAATCCAGGCCCAGTGATCCTTAGGACACAATTTTAGCTTGATATGCTAGGCATAGTCCCAGACGCTGTTCAGCCTAAATGAGAAAAGAGAGAAATGTCTCCTCTGGATTCTCATGCCTGTGGTGAGTGAATCCAGAGCCTTGCACATGTTAGACAAATGTTCTACCACTGAGGTCAGAGTGTCATGTACCACAAAATTCTCTCAATAATGTGAACAAAGCAATAACAGGACTGTTTCTTTTTATATTCTTCCAGAAATCACAAGTCTTCACAATAAAGTACAATTTAATAAAAGCATTTCTACCTAGTATGATTGCAGAAGGGAGGAGGTATAGTGAGGTGGGCATTTTTTAATTTGGGTAATGGAGAAATATTATCATTTCAAAAGGATTTCTGAAGGTAATAAAAAAGAAAGAAAAGAAATGACTATCCAAAGACTCCCATCTTCAGAGTTTTGCTGGAATAATTCTTAGACAGTTTATGCAACTGGTGCAAATATAAAGATTTAATAAGCACTTCAAATAAATGTCCTCCATATGGCTCAACATTAAAAATAGAAACCATATACAGGATACTGACATCATAAAACAAAATACTCAGGTGTTCCATAAGCATCTTGTTTCTTGATTTTTAAGAATATATTGATATGATCTCCAACTGTCAACTGATTTTACACCTGTTTGCTGGTTTATTGTTGATAAAATTACAAAAAAGTACAAGCAAAAGAATCATTTTATTAAGCTTTGGTATTGCAGGGTTTTCCCTGAGTAACAAATTTATTTACCTAATCATGTTCAAAGCACCTGACACTTGTAAGTCTAAACCAGCAAGAGGTCCACAGATGACAAGAAAAAGCTCCTCAGATGACAAAAAATAATCGAGGAAATCCCCTAGAGGACAGTGGAGGCAAGCAGCAAACACTCAGCTTCCCATCCAGTGGACACCATAGTGAGCAGCCCATCGTTGAGCACAGTCCTGAGGCCGGATCTGATGCTTTGTCAGAGAGGAAACAAGAAAGTAGAGTGCTAGCCATCCACTGCCCAAGAGGAGGAACATGTCATTTTAGGGGTCTAGAGCAAAACTAAAATGTGGGTCACCTTGTTTAAAGAGTATGAAGAAATTCAAGATAGACACCATAATGCACCACAGTCAGTGTGGAGGCCTGATTACCCCAGCATCTTAGCTCCATGTTTTTTTGAAAGTCTTCCAAAATCTGAAGCTGTTGGAACATCAACATGAAGTCACAAGCAGAAGAATTTGATACCAGACCACATGTGACACATCACATGTCAGAGTGCAAGCACGTAACAAATAATGTATGCAGTCAACTTCAGGCCAGGTGTGATGACACCGGTCTGTAATCCCAGCACTCAGGCAGGTGAGGCAGAGGCATCGTGAGCTCAGGACTAGCCTGGGCTACATAGTGAGACCCTGTCTTCAAAACAACAACCAAAAAAAAAAAAAAACCTTCCGTCTACATGTCTACATGTACATGAAACATGTATTTTATGTTTAGAAGTGTTCCAACTCAACGATTTCACAGTTTGTATATTCAAAACTTTTAAACACTAAATTCTGGATGTTTCTCGTTCAGTGTTTTACCTAACTAAGTACGCCTCAGTTTCCTGCCGACTGTAAAAACCAGCCTCAAAAGCCAGTGAAGTCAGTGTTTGCCAATTTTCTTCCACATTAATATTGCAAACACAAAATTAGGAAGGAACACAGAGGGTAAATTAAAGGGACAAAGTTTATTTGCTTAATATTTCATTCCAATGAAATTCTTTGAACCTTGATTCCTGCTTAAAGAAAGAACTTGTAGCTTAAAGTTTATATCTCACAAGGGAAAGATACTTTTCATACTTCTGTGAACAGTCCATTATAACCAAAAAAGATCATTTTGGATTACTCCAATTTATGGCTTGCTGTTCTTTGTTAGACGACAGAAACCTGGCTGAACTGGGACCTCTTCCTCGTGACAGAAAAGCTCCACCCATGGAAGCTTAATTCAATAAACGGCCATATGACACTCTCCAGAAACACCAAAACAAATGTCCCCAAAGCTCTAATTAGTCTTGCCTCGATTTAAGGAAACACCCAAAACTAAAAAAAAAAAAAGTCTGTAAAGATTTGCTAAGAGTTTGATTTTAGGCTAAAATATAACATGCTTTGGGAAGGATCAAACACTGCCTATCCAGAAGCAATGCCATCTTGCTCCCTGGCTCCTCAGCTCATGCCACCTGAGCTAAACCCCAAGTGCTCTATTGGAGTGAAGTTGCACTGCTTTGGGTCCTTCGATCTTCTGCTCTGGCTTCCATACTGCCTCGTTCCCAAACCAAAGCCAGACCACACAAAGACAGCTTCCCAGTAACATGCCGAGGTGAGCCTTTGGCTGTCACCTTCCAGGCTCCACAAATAAGCCACCCCTGAAATCATGATGGGGCCACAGGTTGTTCCATAACAACCTGTCTCCACGTAACTGACTTAAAAATGTACCGCAGGAAATTATTGTGGCAGTTGAGCCTTTCAAAGAAGAAGAAATGACCTTAGAAACAGACCATCAGGTTGAAATTGACACAAGTCAAAGCTTTGACTTTGCCAAGTGTCTGCTGATGCTTTCAACATGGATGTCAGCCCACGATTGGCATTCACTGATCTGCATGGTTGAGATTCCTGGCCAAATGGAGGAAGAAAAGCAGTAAGAAGGTGATTTTTCTGCTCGCTAGCATCATTCCAGCACAAAAATAGCATCTCACTTTTAAAAGAGAATTTTCTGTGGAAATTTTGATTAGGCTTGGGGGGGGGAAGTACTTTTGAGAGAAACTGAAGGTTAGGATTTGCTAAAGGTAACACACAGTGTAGAAGCAATATTGCTGAGGGCGAAGATTCCAGGATTATGCCCTTTCTCAGGATGCTAGTAGGAATTAGAAGGAAAAAGAGTTCTGGGGTCAAATAGGAGCTGAGGGCTGTCTGTTACAGCACTCCTTAGAGCCTTTACCACATGACTGTCCCATCTACTAACTAGATGCTGGGCTCCTCTAACTTATTTGATCAAAGACACTTTTTTTTTTACTAAAGCATTTCACAGGAGTAAAATTCCATAGTGCACACTTTGGAGTGCACACCCCTAGTTAAGTAGTTTAAAATCCCTGAAGTTGAGTCATTAGTATACTTTTTCCTCCAGTTTTTCATCTCATACTGTCTGTTTGAAGCTAATTCAAAGAGAACTGAACCTTGTAACTTACCACACAAAAGACTTCTGGTTTGAATTGGAAATCACTTGGTTTTAGGCAATTTGCTTATTTTTCCCCTATGTATTCCAAAAGAAATTGCTCTATTTGATTCTAGCTTTATGCATATAGAGGAGCATTAGGGAGCACTTAACTTATTGCAAGCAGGTTTTTTGGTGCGTTTTTTGTGGTTTTTGGGGGGAGGGGCTTGTGGTAGGGGTCTCCCTCTAGCCCAGGCTGACTTAGAATTCACTATGTAGTCTTGGAGTGGCCTCAAACTCACAGCGATCCTCCTACCTCTGCCTCCCAAATGCTGGGATTAAAGGTGTGCGCCACCATGCCCTGAGTTTGTAAGAGTAAACTTTAAACAAAATGTTACGGTTTACAGCATTGACTTAGCAAAAAGACAAGTAGATCCTTGGAATGAATTCATTTTCAGGATATTGTTTTAGTTACGTTTTTTCACAACAGTGGAAAACACTAAAGAAAGAAGTTTAGAAGGAAGAAAGATTTGTTTTGGCGCATGGTTTTAGAGATTCCTGTTCTTAGTTGGCTGACTCCATTGCTGTGGGTGAGTCTGAATGAAGCATCATGGGGAAAGGGCATAGCAGAAAAAGTTCTTCACCTGTGTCAGGAGAGAGAGAGAGAGAGAGAGAGAGAGAGAGAGAGAGAGAGAGAGAGAGAGAGAGAGAGAGAGAGAGAGAGAGAGAGAGAGACTAGGGACAAAATATATCCTTAAAGCAAGCCACCCAGTGCCCTATTTCTTACAAGATCAGGACCACCTTCTATTAGCTAGTTAATCCATTCAGGAGGTACATGCCCTCATGATCCTATTACCTGTCAGTAGTCCATTTATCCATTATTGTGGTTATTCACATCTACTTTATCTAAGCAAACATCATGTTGTAGTTGCATTACTCTGCCTATAGAGGGAGTAGTTTCACCCAGAAGTTGACAAATGTGAAAAATCAAGGCTACTTTTCCCCTAGAGCTAGTTGTTTAATGTTTAATATTTAATTCTCATAAAACCCTTTGAAAGAGTATAAGGTTATAGGAATGTAGCTCCGTCAGTAGAGCATACACGGTTGCCCAGAATGCATAGTTTGGTCCCTAGCACTTCATAAACTAAGTGTGGTGGAACATACCTGTAATCCAGCGCTTGGAAGGTAGAGACAGGAGGACCAAAGTTCAGGGTCATTCTTGATTACATAGCAGGTTGAAGGCTAGACTGGACTACATGAGGCCTTGTCTCATAAAAAAGCCTTATGAGCTATGCACAATTATTATTCCCATCACACAGTTGAAGTACCTGATGATGTCCAGTAAGGTTCAGTGACATGTCCAAAGTCACAGAGCTAGTTGCTGGAAAACTGGTAATGAATACTGTCAATCTAGTTCCAGAATCTTGCACTCCTGATGACTACTGATAGGGACACTGGTTTAGACACAACAGAAAAATACGATAAATCAAGCAGATAGCAGACAACTAATTTCCAGCAGATAGAAATGAAAGCATGTCCATAATCAAGTCATGGTAGTTAAATAGAGCTACCAGTGTTTGGAGTGAATGACCAAATGAGTAAATTAATGCATTTGATCTCTAAGAAGGACTTTCCCCAAAGCCAGGAATCCTCTATCTCCAGCATTGAGAACTACCGCTCATCACCTCCAGATGTTCTGTGTTTTAGCGTTTATGCTTGCCCCAGCCAGCCACCATTTTTAATCATTTCACTGGTTTCTCTCTCATAACTGTTTATAACAAACTGCTACAACTTGGAAACTTAAAGACACAGACATTTATTCTCACATCTCTGGAGGACATTCATCCTCACACCTCTAGAGGACAGAAGGAAAACTCAATTTCACTGAGCAGAAGCTAAGGTGTTTTCAAGGTCATACACCCTCTGGAAGATTTTCCTTTTGTCCCTTCCAGCTTCTGGTAGCTGTCAGCAGTCTTGGCTTGTGAGCGTGTCTTTCTCTGCTCTGTGTTCACAGGACCTTTTCTCCTATGTGTCTGTATTTACCTTCCACCTGCTCCTCTGCTATTAAAATGTTGACTTAAAGTCTTACACCTGAGAGTTCACAGTGGTATTATTGATACATAATAGCCAGAAAGTAGATACAACCCAAATGAGCAAAAACTGGTGACACAATATGACATAATAAATAATGGAAGACTTTAATGTTAAAAACAATAAAATTCTGATATGTTACAGCATGAAAAAGCTTCATGCTAAGTGAAAGAAGCCAGGCACATACCCACAACTACCCACACAAACACTTTGAATGATTCACTTAAAACAAAATGTCCAGAAAGGACAAACCTATGGAAACACAAAGCAGATAAATAGTTACCTTGGCCTTGGAGGTCAGGGGAAGAAATGTGGGGATCTACTTCTAAATAAGATTTTGGTGACGATGGCACCAATTAGCTAACTCACTAAAAAACTTTGAACTATATGCTTAAAATGGTTGACTTTCATAATGTACAAAATATATACCAATGAAGTTATTTCAAGGGAATCATAACCAAATACCATATAAGGGTAAAGAGTAATGTCACAGTATAAGAAAAGATATGAATGTGTGTGTGTGTGTGTGTTGGTCAGCTCTAGAATTTTATTACATTTTGGATTCTATTATGAAAAAAAAATCATCACAGAGTGACCTTTAGCTGGCAGAGGTACACATGGAGAGAGGTCCTTCCTCCCCAGGAAGGGACCAGGCAAAGTCATTTTCCAAATCCAGTTCACCCCTCCATTGATTTGCTGCTTGCCCACCTTTGACCCAAAGCCAAGAGACCCAAGGTTTCTGTGGACCAGTGGACTTTCTGAGCCTAATTTGACCTAAAAATGACCTAAAAAACAAGACCTGCCGTGCATCTCCCTCCTACTTATACAGCCTTCAGAGAATTGCCATGTTGCCGTGGGCCATCAGTGAGGGTTCAGGGAGATGCCATCGTTTAGCTCTCAGTGGCCCAGCTTCAGCTGCCTTCCCATGTCATCGTGGGGCAAGTCCCACAATACAATATTTCCCATGAGTATTATCTCTAGAAGGTCAAGGTCAATCTGGGTTTGTCTGTTTAGCTTTTCTATACCATCAACAAAAATATTTCTCTCTCTTCTCTCTCTCTGTATTTGTGTGATATATTCATATTTGTGTGCAGATGCACATACCCTGTATGTGTGAGTAGGGAGGCCAGAGGAGAACATTGAGCCAATATCTCTCATCCAAGTGTTTTCTTGAGACAAAGTCTCGCTGGACCCAGAGTTGCTGCTTCTGGTCAGACTGGCTGACCACTGAAGCCCTAGAAATTTTCTGATCTCTACCTCCTATAGGACTGGGGTTACAGGCAATGTGTGGCCATACCAAGCTGTTTATGTGGGTGATGGGAAATCAAGCTTGGGTTGAATCAGGTCTTATGCTTGGGCAGCAATCTCTCTTACCCAGTGAGCCATCTCCTCAGCCCCTGAAGACATTTCTTAATTGTATATTTTGGAATCAACCAGGCTCCCTGACTTAATCTCATCGTAGCCACCCATATACCAGGTATTGGAGTCAACCTTCTCATTGCTGGGACAAAGAACCCAACCAAAAGCAGCTTGTGAAGGAAAGAGTTTAGTCTGGCTTACAGACTCAAGGGAAAAATCTATGATGGCAGGGAAAACAATGGCCTGAGCAGAGGCTGGACATCACCTTCTGGCCAACATCAGGTGGACAACAGCAATAGGAGAGTGTGCCAAACAATGGCAAGGGGAAGCTGGCTATGACACCCATAAGCCCACCGCCAACAACATACCTCTAACAATGTCCCAATTCCAAAATTTCCATCAACTGGGGATCAAGAATACAGAACATATAAGTTTATGGGGGACATCTGATTCAAACCACCACACCAGAGCATGCAAAAATGACCAAAAAATTCACTTTTTTAAGTTATGAAAGATTTATCTTAAGAGGGGGTAACAATAAAGTAGACAAGCTCTCAAACTGAGTTGGGGTCCCAAGAGAGAAAATATAGGAAATCTATGTGGAAAATTTGATCCGGTCTTTTTATAAATTAGGCATCCAATGAGACGAGCCTTGTTTCAAGTTCAAAAGAAGAACCTTTACTGGTTGGTGGACCCGGATGGAGAGCTCGTGCTCAGAAAGGACCCACCAAAGGTGAGGACAAGCTCTCTCATATGTGCTTTCTTATAGCACTTTAACCACACAGAAAGGCCAGTCCCTTGTCCTTTCTGATACAGTAACAAGGAATGACTCCAGAGATAAACTCAGAAATTTTTTTCATGTAACTATTAGTGATTTTTAAAAAATGTGTGAAAGGACTTAAGACAGACCTTAGCAATTAGATTCCTGCTGTGAGATTGCAATAAGTTAGGCTTGGATGTTGGTGGCATGTTAGAAAGATGTGAAAGGCACCATGTAAGGAAAAGCAGTTTGTAACATATGCTCTACTACTAATCTTTCTGGACCTCTAAAATATGATAACTACAGAACACAGGACATACAAGTAGATGTATATACACATAAGAGAATATTGTGCCTTAGTAAAAACAAATGAAGTAGAGCTATGGAAAACATTGATGACTCTTAGAAACAGAACATCACAAGTCAGAAGACTCCAAATAATTTGCCTCTGTTTTCAAAAGAGGCTAAATTAAACTCTATTCTTTTTGTAGACACATAAAAAGTAAAATAAAGGCATTAAAGAATGAATTGGGAGGCACGCAAGAGGGTTTTAACTGAATCAGTGGTCTCACTTTTATATCGTTATTATAAAGTCTTCAAATATATTAATGACTAAATGATTATGAAAGAATGTCTATTGTAATTTTCAATGAATAACATTTTACCCACTTAATATACATGTAAATATAGTGAGATTATAGTTATACTATGATTAGATAACTCTATCATTAAAGGCATAAATCAGGACAACTTTTTGATATATGGCATGATAAAGTTCATTTCAGTAATTACATTTTTAAGAATGTATCAAGAAAATGTTGAGAACTCAGTGAAATATTTTGATAGTACTGTTTAAAATAGCCCCAAATATAAAACATTTATTTATTTACCCAACAAAGCTTTGTTGAGGCATTTTTGTCACCTGTAATAAAGTTACATTATTATGGGCAAAACACAAATTAAACAAATTTAGTTAATAAGTAAGTAGGACATGATAAATGTACTGTGAAGAAAGAGAGAAACACATCAATGAAGTTCCAGTTGGAAGAATAAGTTCATATATGTACATATATATGAAGGACATAGAAGAAGAAATGAAACTGTCTAGAAGGACAAGGGAGGAATGGGAGGGGCTAAGAGAAAAAAGGGAACATAGGGATCATGGGAGGAATACCCTCAGTATACAATACATACTTATACATAACTTGGAAAATAAATAAGAATAATTTCAAGTGGTTTATTGTACAATACTGTGACTATAGTTATAAGCACTGTATTATATACTTGAAAAATGCTAGCAGAATAGACTTTAAGTGCTTTCACCACAAATAAATTATAATTATGTGAGGTGAAACGAACAGAGGAAAAAGATATCAGAAGAGGAAATTGCCTCATAAAGGTCACACAAGAAAGATTGGAAGGAGATAAAATATTTGAAAAGTGGGTCTTTGGACGGTTCGAGTGGTGGTGAAAGGAAAAACCGATGCTAATGGGCACAAGCCATAGCGACAAATAGAGAAACTATGGAGGCTCCAGTGGGAAATGGAATGGCTTGAGCAAGTGGGATCCCAGAGTAGGAAATGAAATCCCACAAGAAGGGCTGAGAACATTCCTCAAAATACCTCATAAGGACATTAACTTTTACTCTTAGCAAAAAAGGGAGATTTGAAGCAGAGGGAAAATCTGTGACATGTTTAAAAGATATAAATGCTCAAACAGTAGGAAAATAACTAAACAAATCCAGTAAAGCTTGTGTTTTACCCATAGGAGTCATTCTGTGAATATTTAGAGATAAATGAAAACAATGGGTTATTGTAGAACCACTAAATTACAACTTCAAAGAATAGTGTGCATCATACATAATAAATGAAACCCTGAAAAAATTAAATTTTGGACAAATAGAAAATTAAAGAATTAGAGGGGGCGGAAAGATTGTGAGAGCCGTGGTGGGGGAGACTGTCCGGAGGCATGGCACCCATCAGTAACAACACACTTGGGCCAGGAAGACCGGGATGAGTACTAAGATATACAGGATCCCTTGCCACAAGGACTAATACAGACAGCCCACGGAGGAGGATATACAACTGATCAGGGATGGGGAGGG
>PVHP010026010.1:0-25033 GCA_004024765.1 Zapus hudsonius
GCAAAAAATGGAATGGTAAGTTCCCAAGGTCTCTGTTATAGTTAGGTTTTGTTGTCACCTTGATCTCTCTCCCAAGCTCCCTGCCTCTTTTGCTTATGTGTGTTTCTGTGTGTGTGTGTGTGTGTGTGTGTGTGTGTGTGTGTGTGTGTGTGTGTGTGTGTGTGTGTGTGTCTGTCTGTCTGTCTGTCTGTCTGTCTCTGTGTGTGTGTGTGTATGGTGTTGGTGAATGGATTTCTCTCTCTGCTTGGACCTGTGAAAGGGGAGCCAGCCTCTTTCACCATTATGCACCATGACCTGGGGTGATATTACTGAGATGAATCTGATCCTGTGAATTTTGGTCTCTGGAACTTGTGTGCTGGAGGAAATGACATGGAATTTCATACTTACAACTGAAGTTGCCTTCCAGAGTGGTAAGGTAAGTTTTATGGACTATTCTAATGAGAATTTGGAAATGATATGTGTAGGGAGAATTGAATTTGAAGGCTTGGCTTGTGAGCTTTCTAAGGGGAAGGAGAGACTGAAGAGAAAGTTTTTAGAACTGTGTTACTGGAATAAGAGATGGATTTATTCTACTGTCCATGCCCAGAGAGCTTGATCAAGGTTGAATTTAAGAAATGGACTATTGTGTTTGGCTAATGATATGGAACCGAGAAATTAAGATTTAAAGTTGGAAAAATTCAAAGCAAGTTTAACTTAATGGCACAGAGAATGCCTTTAGGTTACTAAAGCTGCTGTTGTCATTTAGCAATCCTAAAGAAGATAGGCTCTATATTGAATTAATAGAAAGGATGCCTGAGGTGTTTCCCCCTAGGAAGGACTTAATGATAGACTGTGCAAACTCTTTTGGAGGGAGATAGCTAAGATGAAGGAACCTGATCCTTAAGGTCGCACTGTATTTTAATCTCTGAATTAACAACATGACTGTGTCCTGTATACCTGGTATTGCTTTTGGAAGCAAGAGAAATGCATGTGTGGAGTGGGTCATGGAGTGTGCACAATTCCAGGAGCCATTGCTGCTGAGATTTAGTATATGGAACAGGGTATGAAGTTCCTGATTGTCAAGTGAAGCTGTTGGAAGACTGATCATTGTTTGCAATGGAAACCTGAAGATGTTTTGGATATAATAGGACTATGCAAGGGATACCATGGAACACTGTTGGCTTGGAATAGAAGTTTTTTCTAGCTACTCAACCAAGCTGGAGGGATGGAAATGGAAAATATGGAGACTCAGTCACTGGTTGTGCAATTGGACTTAAACTGCAGATGTTTAGTGTTTGCCTAATGGTTGTTGAATTTGCATTGGTCCAGTCTTGTTATGCTTCATAGAAGTTGGAAATGTTTACTCTGTGCCATAATATGTGAAAAATATGTAACTTGTTTTGATTTCACAGAGCTCACAGTTAAGGGAGCCGGCCTTGTGTTGGGAGAAGATTATGCATTTCTAGTTGTACGTGGGAAAGTTATATTATGTTAGGCAGAATTATTATCTTATCACTGTCTTCATTTGGAAATTAAGTATGATGCAAGGAGATATGATTTGATGTCAAGTTGACAAGGGATGGACTTGTGATGGTTAGGTTTTGTTGTCAACTTGATCTTTTTAATTATCTTGGCTGGGTCTCTGAAGATGTTTTCAGGAAGGCAGCATCTAAGTAGGGGACAGGATGTAAGGAAGCTCAGGAGAGCTAGAAAGTAACATTACTTCCCGTGTGGGCAATGCAGGAAGGAAGTTCCAGAGACTAAGGAAGCCATTAAGTCTGTGCTAGAATCGCAAAACCTCCGCCCTAAGGTTATATAAAGGGGAAGGAGATTTCTCTCCCAAGCCCCCTGCCTCTTTTACTTGTGTGTGGGGGAAAGGGGGGATTGGTGATGTATTTCTGTATTGGACCTGTGAAAGGGGGGAGCCTGTTTTGCCATTGTGGAACTTCTCTTGGATCTGTAGCTTCAATAAATCCTTTCCTCCCATCAACTGTGCCTGGTTTGGAGATACATCCCAGTGGCATGTGGCTGACTACAACATTCTCCAAAATCAATGATTCCATTAAAGAAAATGGTAAAAAGTGAGATATTTGGTGTTTACAACAGCTTCATCACAGAAGGTTAGTTATCAAACAGTCCATCCAAAGTCACATTGAATTATTTTATGCCATATTAGTAACCATTTCAACAACTCTTTTAAGATATATGGGTCACAAATCATAGAACTATGTAAACCCAACACTCAGATTTAAATTATAGTTATTTTTCCTGTCTTTTAAAATTTATTTTTTTTGGCATTACCCAGTGGTCAGTCCTTTAACTACAACTATAAATTAAAGTCCACAACTCTCACCTTCAATGTGAGGGATGAGATTGACCAGTGATAAAGAGGCATTAACTTGCTATTTCCATGATGATTTAATAGTAAGTTATTGAAAACTGCTGAGAGGAATCAGAGACATGCATTTTCGATGTTGGTCTTCCTTTGAAATTTTTATTTTACACAAATGTCAGCAAGAAGAGGGACAAGGAACTTCTAAAAAAAAAAAACAAAATAAATTCCACAATCATATTGGCTACTATTTTTTGTGTAGAATATCACTTTTCATGTAACCAACATTTAACATAAGATATAAATTGAATTGTAATATCAGACTTAATGAACTTAAACTTCCATTTCAGTACTGTGATCTTTGGCAAGTCCTGTACCACTATAACTCACAATTTTTGTCTTAGTAATATTGAAACACATTAGGACATAACTTGTATAGTTATAAGCAGGTGGAAAATTAAAAATCACCTTATTCAGCATTGCATACCTATTGACATATATTAGTTTATATCTTCTCTCTTATTAAGTATCACTGAATATATTGAACTGATGTTGCCCTTCCAATATGTTACAGAATAAAAAGCAGAAATTCATAAGATTGTGATACAATGCTCAACAAAACTCTCATTACATTTTAAAACTGAATAATATCAATTCCATAATGGGCAGATTCGAAAGTGATGCAGTGCCATTTGTGAAATTAACCAGAACATTCTAGGCTGCCCAATTAAATCTCAGATACCATGAGTTGTAGTAAATATTGGATTTTAGGAGTTGTGATTCCAACCTTACAGGAAGGAAGGTAAGCATAATCACTGTAGTCAAGTTACTGAGAGCGATGACATTCGAGTTCAGGAAAGGCTACAAGGATGGTTCATGTGTTTAGTTCTTTACATATAAAGACTTGCCATAAACAATTTTTGTGAAATTTTCAAAATAAGGAGCACGAGAAATAAACCAACAGCTTCTGTGGTTACCTTCTAATTTTTGTTTTGTTTTGTTTTCCAAGTAGGTCTCAATCTAGCTCAGGATAACATGGAACTCACTCTGTAGTCCAAGGCTGGCCTCCAACTCCCAGCTATTCCCCTACTTTTGCTTCCTGAGTGCAGGGATTAAAGGTTGTCCCACCTAGCCCTAATGTGACATCTTTCAATAACTCCTGTTGATTCTAAGAAGAGTGGTAGATCCAATGTAAGTACTTCATTTTTTTTTCAGAACTTCTCAAGTTTGTAGATCCCATTAAACTTAAAATCCCTCAAGACCAGAAGTTTCCTCAAAGAAGAAATGCCATGATGAATTATAAAAGATGAACTTCAAAGAGAAGTGAGGAGCAACAGTACATCTGGTCTATTTCATTTACAGAGAGTACAAATGAAACCTTCAGGAAAAGACACGCTTTGTAATGTCTAAAGCAGGAGTTTTGTGTAACACAGGGAATACTCCTTTGATTCATCTAGTTATGTGATAACTATTCCTTTTCTTTAAGATTTCAAAAATGTTGATTTCAATGGATACACTAGATTGAATATTACAAGTGGATACATAAGGGTACTTATTTGTTATTCAGGTTCTGTTCTTTTGGGCATTGTAAAGGAAAATCTGAGGCAGAGCTTAACTATTCTTGCTTAAAACGTAGTTTTCTTTGAAATAGTTTTGAAACCTTTTTTTTTTCAGTGTCTCTCTCCCTCCTCTCTCTGTCCTCTCTCCCTCACTTGTGTCTGGAATTATCTTTTTAATTCATGTAACGAGGTCATGTTTCAGTCTAATTAGATATGCTACTTTTCTGTTATTATGATCTCTATATGAACTATCACAGATAGATCCTGGCTATCATTCTGTATATCAGTACCAACAAAATGTAATATAATTTTCCATAAAATTCTAATTGTACAAGAATGGGTATGGTGATGCACACCTATCATTTTAGGACATGGGAGGCTGAGCCAGGAACATCATGAGTTTAAGGTCAGCCACAGCAATATTGGGAGATCTTATCTCAAGGAAAAGTTAATTATAATAATAATATAAGGTTCACATTTATGATTAAATCCTATTTTCTGGTTCTGATTATCTAGTTCAGCAACTTAATCTGTATATGTAATAAAATCAATTCAGTTCAGGATGATCTCTATTTATTGTTTGAATTTCATGATGAATATGTTTGCGTTGTTTTGCTAACATTCTGTCAATATTCAGACTGCTACTCATGTTGTTTATAACATTATTACCCATTAAATGTTGTTGCTTTATACAATCTTCAAAATTGTTTTAATTAGAATTAAGGTTCTGTTAACACTTGTATTTTGTTTTAATTCTATGCTTTTCCTTCATCTAGGAGTATCTACATGTGTTTGCTGAAAGATTGTATTAATAAATGAGTCATCAATAAATAAATTACCTGAGTCAATATATTAAGCACTTATATGTGTGCAATGATATGTTCTGATGTATAAAGCTCTCTCAATATTATAATGCACATGCTTATTTATGTTTGGTTTCATAGAATGAAAATAAAAGAAAATATAAATTAACTAGGTTTATGACTTGTAAAACATATGAGGCCCTGTGTTCCATCCCATAGCAGAAAGCTTATGTTAACAAATTTTCTTCCTCTCTATGCTTCCTGATATGACAAGCCATCTCTATATTACACATTTACTTACTTTAACTTTGTGGCATATTTTGGTGACTCATGAAAATATTGGTAGAAAGATGTGTGAAGCTTGCCAGAGGTACTGTGTGCAAAAATGAACCAGGGAGCACTGATACATCTTCATTCACTGATTTTAATTTGAAGGATCTTCTCAGGATAGGAATGATACAAGAAATATTAAGGGAAAACGAGTTGTGAGAGTTGAACATAGAATTTAAGATGCAAGAAAATGTATGTCTCCACACAAATATAGAGTTAGAAAATAGATAGTAATAGAAGATACAAAGGTATAATAATATATAGCAATGCATTTTCTTTTTTTCATACAGTTTGATTATCTGTTCTTGTAGTCAGCTTTCTAGTTGTTGCACAGAAAGAACCCAAGCAAAAGCGCTTGTGCAGGAATGGGTTTATTTGGCTTAAGGACTCAGGGGAGACTCCATCCTGGCAGGGAAAATGATGGTGTGAGCATAAGCAGAGGGGTGGACATCACCTCTTCCACAGCATGGCAAACACTGACAGAAAGGTGTGCCAGACACTGGCAAGGGGAAACTGGTTTATAACCCCCTTAACCCGCCCCTGACAACACAGCTTCAGCGAGGTTGTAAAACCCAAACAGGATAAGTCAGACAGACACCAGCGATTTTCAACACAACCTAAAGCAGAAGTACAGAGACCCTCCCCCTAAGACTTCAACAGTAAAGCAGCCTTAATACTCAGTCACCATGACTCAGGGAACTGAGCAGAAGAGGGGGAGGAAAGATTGTAAGAGCCATGATGGAGGAGAATATCCAGAGACATTGATCCCCTCAGTAATAACATACAAAGGGGGTGGAAACAGGTTGACTCCTAGGCTATCCATAACCCCCTACCCAAGGGACTAATCCAGTTTGCCCACAGAGGAGGATATCCAGTTGATTGGGGACAGGGAAGAGGGGCATTACGGAACTGGGGATAACAGCTCATTATTTGTTCATTAAATGTATCTCATTATGGGTAATAATAATAAAAAAAACCCAAACTTCCATCAGCTGAGGATAGATCATTCGGAATACATTCATTTGTTTGTGGGGTACACCTGAATCAAACCATGACATCTGCAAAGAAAATAAATAGTGGAAAATACATGTGAAAAAGCATCAACTGATAAATAAAGTCATAAATTTACTCTGATAATAACCAGCCCATTGTAAAAGTATTCTTCCATACATTAGCAACACATAGTAAGGAAAACTAAACTAATTAATTTTTTGCAATTACAATTAGCAATGTTATTATTACAAAATGCCAAATTTTAACCCTTCTCATAAAATCAAAGATATTATAAAGAAATGAAGAAATGGAAAAGATAAGTTAACTGTTTTTAGGAAGAGCAATATTTCAAAAATGGTTATCTCTCCTAAAATAATCTTAAATATTTCTTTTCAACTATAAAAGTATTCATAAAGCTTATATTAAGAGGACAATATCCAATAATATCTGGAGTTTGCTGTCAAGAGGAAGAGTAGCATAATGTCAGAGAAAAATGTGCAGTTGAATATCTAAATAAAACCGGAGTAAACAGAGTGAATTCTTGCTGTTTGAGAAGATGTACATACATGAGCATAAGATAGAATCCAATAGTCACATCAATATTTAAAAATCTGCAAGATAAACATGGACTAGTAGCCAAATTATTTAAAGAAAATTAGGACACATTTGAATAATTCATTGTATTCTACTAGACCTTGCTGAGTATTTTATTCCAGATTTATCTGACTGTCACTTGAAAAATTAAAGCTAGGAAAAGTACCAAGAGGAAATATAATTTTAATTAACATATTTGATTATTACAGGTGTTTCAATGTGTAGCCTAGATGTACAAACCACAAAAAGAGAAATGGTGCAAAAATATTTGTACAAATGATTTAAATGCAGAATAATAATAATAATAACCCTGAAAATCTGGAGAGATGTTGTGGAAGGAAAAACTGCTTGCCACAAGTAGGAAGGGCTAAAAAGGTCCCTGATACCACTTGAGTTCGATGCCCAAGACACTCAAATAGCTGGGCATGTCCACACATATATGTAACCAAAGTTCTTTGAGAGCAGAGACTGGAGAAATTTTTGTGCTCATGACAATTGCAGGTCTGCTTTCAAAGAGAAGTGATAACAATCTATACCTGATATTCTCCTCTGACCCTCAGCCTGCTAGTGAATCTGCACATACATGTGTATACATTTCACACATGACACATATTATTATCACTATGTAATCTATAAATATGTATTATGTATCTTTATGAAGAGAGAATTTTAAGTCCAATTATTCAGAATTGTCTTTAGGGTTTCTTGAATTGGATTTCTAATATTAGATGGATGATTTAACTAGATTGAAGAACTATGATGATTATAGCTCATAAAGTAGTGAGGTTTGAAAGCCACAGTGTCAACTGTTTCTAAGAATATGAAATATATATGTGTGTTGGATTCTTCTAATTATTATAAGCTATAAGAAGGAATTAGTAAATGTATTTGACACCTTAAACCCTTTGGATAACTAAGAGATATAGTGACTTTTCTTGCTTGATCTTCGTTGTTGGTCAGTGTGGTGACAGAACAGGATGAGGTCAGAGGTTTGAATTCCTACCACAAGATTAGTGCTCATCACACAGCAGCTTCTAGGTATACAGTGAAGAGAGGGAGCATTTTCTCTCTTGCAACTGTATGTCTGTAGCTTTAGGAAATTAAGTGCAGGACTGAGTTACAATAAAGTTAGTCTCCCAGTACCACAGATAGGATTGTTAAACCTTTAAAGAATAAGACGCTGTACACTGAGAAGGAAGAAGGAGATGTGTGGAAAGACCCTGATGAAGCTGGATCATTGAGATATTCCTTAAATTCAGAGTCTTGTCTGCAAATAAAAGTGTTTCCCCATTTCCATCTCTGAGATTAAAGCTTCGCCTCCTGGGAAAACTGTAATGTCCGACCTGATACAGTTGTATATAAGATAATGATTAAAGAATATATCTCCGTCTCTCTTTGGTTTCATCCCCATAACACGATACAAGTTGCAGCAGGCCTTTGAAATATAAATGAAATATCTGAACGCTACTACACTCTAAAAGAACCCTGTTCTAGGTAACACGTAAGGAAATAGGTGGTAAAGGTTTGAGAAATGGTAGCCGGAAGAAGCAGGAACATAAAGCAGGATGAGTCTTGATCTAGGAAAATGGGCCTATTTAAGCGGATTCCTGCATTTGAATTTTCAGTTGGGGAATTGGAAAGGGCTCTAAAGATTTGACCCTTTGGCTGAATAAAAGCATGGGCCAAAGATAATTAATGATGAGCAAACCAGGAAAGATGTGAAAGCAAAGATTGAAAGACTGATGCTAGTGGTTATTCGAAACTTACCTACTATGGATGGATCCATGCAATAAACCCTTCATATATACTGTGCAATATGAATTTTTAAGATAAGCAGCAGCATCCTTAAAGGTCTCATTAATCAATTTTCTCTGTTGAATAGACCTAGCAATGGGAGCCAAGGTGACTCATTTGGAAAATCTAAAGGCAGTGAGGAAGATGGGCACAGAGTGGCATAGGGTAAATGGCAACACCCAGCCACCAACAGCATGGTGAGAGTGGGTTATGATAATGGACAACAGAAGTGAAATGTCCCTCAGAATATTCTGACCCTCACTGACCATTGGCATTAAGTTAATTATGGTATCTTAGTCTGAAAGTGGATAAAAGGCCTATTAAATCCTCACTTGATCTGTTTGAGTAGAAAAGAAAAGCTTCACATTAGATGAAAAAAGTATAGCCTTCACCATAAATTCACAGAGTACAGCAATTAGCTCAATTCTCAGGCTGAAGACAATTATAGACACAGAACTTCTTACATGAAAGGGAAGGAAGGACTGGGGAGAAGGATAAGTGGGTAAAGTACTACTTGTCACTTAAGTGTGAAGATCAGAGTTTAGACTTCCAACATCCACCTGAATGCTATGGAAGCCATTCTGTAATCACAGAAAGGCTGAGGGCGTTGGTCTACTAAGGAAGCTGCCTACTTTGAGTCCAGGTGAAAGATCCTGTCTCAGAACATAAAGTGGACCTCAATGAGGAAGATACCTGATACCAACTGCTGGCTTCCCCATGTCCCCTCATCCACCTGCAGGGACGTATGTGAATACATACATACACCCCCACACACACACACCACATGGACAAGAAATGAAAAATTTAAAAAGAAAAGAAAAGCAAGATGTCCGCAAGGAGCCAGGACACTACAGAAAATTTATGCTGCTGATTTTTCATATTAGGTTGTCCCAAAGAAGTCTTTGGCCTTTTATCAAGGTAACTGCCATTGAGGACGGGGTGATGATAAACCCTTCTGGAGATTACTAAACACTTATCATGTACTGGCAGTGACCCCAGGAAACTGAAAACATTCTGAAGCCTTCTAGTCAGAGTCAGTGCTGATGGAGTACAGATGATCAATGCAGTCTCAGCACAGCTCTACCTCACAGTGAGTGAAGTGTGTTCCCCAGCCTGTCCTGTGATTATTTCCCCAGATTCAGAATGAATCATTGGCATGGATTATTTTAGAAGCTGACAGATACCTCACATTGATTCCCTGACCCACAGAGTAAGGACTATTGTGATGGAGGAGACAATACGGAAGCAATTAAACTGTCTCATTCTAGGAAAAGAGTAAATCAAAAACAACATAAACATCCTGGAGGGAATGTAGAGCTGAGTGTCATCGTGAGAGAGAGGAAAAATGTGACCTGGCATTTCCCCCCACATTCTCTTTCAAATCTCCTATTTGGCTGATGCAGGAGCAGATGCATCCTAGAGAAGAAAAGTAGATTATACTCAATAAGCTTAACCAAGTAGTGATTCCAAAGGCAGCTGTTGTACCAGATGTGTTTCCATTGCTTGAGAAAATTAGCATATCCCCTGATATCTGTTAAACAGCTACTGATCTGGACAATCCCTATATGCCATAATTCTCCAGAAGTCCACCAGAGCGTACTTCTTACATCTTGCCAGGCCATAAATATCTCTTCACTATCCTACCTTGTGGGTATATCACCCTTTGAGCTGTCATAATTTAGTTCACAGGGACATTTTGTTGACTGAACTGAGAAAGCAATAAGTAACTGCTACTCTAGACTCATTAAGATGACAGTATGTTGCTGAGGGTGGCAATGTCTCTGGATATTCTCCCCACCACAGCTCTTACATTCTTTCCACCCCCTCTTCCGTTCAGTTCCCTGAGTCATAGTGGGTGAGTTTTAAGTCTGTTTTATTGCTGAGATCATAAGTACCTCTGGATCTTTGCCCTGGGTTGTGTTGGGTATTGTTGGTGTCTGTCTCCATTGACCTTTCATGGGTTATCAGACCTAAGCAACAATACACATGGGGAATAAAAAAAGAAAGAAAAACTGGCTACCTCTGAAGCAGTTCATGACCCCCTAGCCTATGGACAGATCCAGTATGCCCACCAAGGCAGTACCCCAGTTGGTAGGGGACAGAGAGGAGGGAACAGGAATACATTCATGAGATTTGCTCATACAATGTTGTTCATAATACATAATAAACTTGTTCATAAAAATTATATATATATATATATATATATATATATATATATATATATATATGTATATATACATATATACATATATATATGAAGATAGTATGTGTCAGCTAGAAAAATAGAATTTTTAACCCCTGTAAAATGTCTGGGAGTCCAGTTGCATGAGACTTGTTGAAATGACAGGTCTAAGGTCAAAATATGTTATTATGCTGTGCCCTTCATGAAATCAAGAGACAGTACCAAAACCATTGAGCTTATTTGTGTGTTTGAGACACATCCCTCATTTAATTTCCTATGGCTCATTTGCCTAAAGTCTAGTTTTGAGGGGGCTTAGAATGAGAACCATCTGTTCAAACTGGTCCAGAGTGCTATAAGTGCCACTTAAGCCTTCAGTTCCAGCACACTGGATTATGATTGAAGCTTTGATTCTTAGTGTCACTAGCAGATACAGGTGCTGTTTGGAACCTTATTGAGGTTCCATAAAATAGTGTAGGTGTTCAGGAATTTGAATCAAAATCCTGCCATCATCAGCAAATAATCACCCTCCTTTTGAGACAGGTCTTCATGTGTTACTAGATTTTAATAGAAGATGAATGTTTTTATGTGTCTATACAGTGCTTTAAAAATTAGACTGATAATCATGGACTGGGCACTATGTGATCCATAATGTTAAGAATGAGTGAGAACGCATCACTCTCAAATGGAAGTGGTCTGAATATGATACAGCTGAACAGTCCCTAAAGGCACAAATAAGTTTCAAAAAATGCTTCACAACCTCTGCTAGACTTCCTCCTTTCTCATCATCTCAGCTAACCTTGGAATATTTCTTATGGTCATGTGACAGAAAAAGAGATTACAGGGGCATGGTTTGAAGTTATGTTTTTCAGTGTATGCAAGCAATGGTATGCAGAGAGGCACAACATGACTCCCCTTCCTGGGACATCTGAAAATGACAGCAGTGAAGGGAACTCTTTCCAGTGGGCAGAACTCTAGTCAGTAATCTGCTTTCCACTTTGCTTGGAAGATAAATGACCAAATGTGTAATTATACACAGATTCATACACTGTAGCCAATAGTTTGGCTGGATGATAAGGATCTTATGAAGAAGACTACTGGAGCCTTGATTATAAGTAACAATAGTAATAATAATAATAATAACTGTAGGAAAGTGATAGATAGGAAAAGACATAACTCAGTCTCCTTGGGAAGCAACCTTGTCCTCAACCAAAGGATTTGTGGACAGGAAGCCTTGGTGGCAGGGACTTCATATACATGGACCCATAAACAGATTTCTATTACATGAGTGAACTGGGACTCATCTCTGACTGTCATCTAAGCAAAGAGCTGAAGCCAACACAGAACCCTCAATATGTCACATTCCCTGGGGTGATCAGTCAGCATATCTGGGGCAGATTGATTACACTGGAGCACTTCTAACATGGAAGGACAGCATTTTGTGTTTACTGAACTGGATAATTACAGTGGTTGTGAATCTGCTTTCTCTATGCACAGTGGTTCTCCACAAACTAAAATCTATGGAATTATAGAATGGTTTCCACAACATCACAGTATTCCTGGTAGCACTACTTCTGACAAACTCACATCACAGCCAAAGAAGTATGGTACTTGTCCAATATTATAGAATTCAAAGATTTTGGCCATGCACTATACCATACTGAAGCAGTTTGGCTATTTAAACAATGGAACCTCAAAGTTCACACAGCATCCCCTTGACTGGGAGGTTTCTAGCTAGAGCTCAAATCTAGGCTATAAAACAGATTGGTCGGGTATGAACCAACTACCTGCCTCTTCGCTTAGTGGGGCAGGAAATACGGAACAGATAATTCTGCCTCTTCTTCCCTCACATGGTCTAGCAGAAGGACTAGGTAAGGGATGGATTTTCTTCCACATGAATCTTTCCTTTTCAAGATCTTTTCTTCTGCTGCTTGTTTAGCTGAACAGCATAGATTTTGTTAAAACCTCTCCCACGTGTTCTCCCCACACTGGTGGCTGGAGAACTCTGTAACTCCCCAATTCCCTTTAAATAAAGTCTCCCACTCTACCTTAACCTCTGATTGTCTATAATTTTAATTATTTAACTTTGTAGACAAAAATTTTGGTACTTCACAAATTTTGAGGTGCATTGGAATTTCCCTGGGTATTATCTAAATTCTAATGCCCAGCTCAGCCCTCTACAGTTAACCTTCGGTGAGTGATAAAATTATGGAATGAGAAAGATAAAATTAAGACTCTTTATTCCAGAAACTGATTTTGGATTTGTGCGGAAAATGCAGATGCCTCCAAACCACAAAAGAATCTGAAATTACAAGGAGGAAATCATTGAAGTAGCATCAACAAAATGACTCAAGTAGACAAGAAAGGATGGAATTTTGGGATCTATTTTTACTTAAAAGATCAGGTGGCTGAGAAGGAGTTTGGTGAGTAAAAGAGGAAAGAACCAGAGTAACATGTATGAGTTATAAAGTCAGTCATAACTCTGGATGTAATTTGAGCCTTTAGTTTTTATCAACATAATTATTTTGGGGAAAGTTAGTTTTCTGTGTAATAAAATATCCTCCATGATTATTCAGAGAATTACAGAAGAGAGTGTATCTTGAGTAGAATATTTTAAATTATAAATGCCTAAATGGTAGTAGTTATGATGACATAAGAACAAAAAGACGATCAGACAGACATGAGTAAAACATAGTCCCAAGGAAATCACCAGAATACAGTTTTCAGAAGCATACTTTTCATATTTCTTATGAATGTGAACACAAGATTATGCTCTGGCTCTTTAGAACAGCCCATCTTTTCACTCTGGAGAAATTATTACAAAGAAAATAAGGCTGTATCAAATGACAATGATCATGGCATTATTAAGGAGTATTTTCACACAGGGTAAAATTTCTCCTTTGCTTTTGTAGACGTACGCTTTTCTACTTGATTCACATGTAATTCTTTCTTAACAAGCAAGTGGACACTCATAATTTGTGGAGCACCATAAAATGTTTAAAAAATATGTAAGGACATTTGCCCTAATTGTATTTTATAAAAGAATGATGAACCCCTGAAATAAAGACAGTTACAGTTGTTACCAAAAACACCAGCAATAAGTGATTCACATTGGAGGGGATCAACTTTGATCAAATTAGTAACACAAGGCAAGCACTTATAGTTCTGGGGACAGGTCGGAATATTACCTTGGCAAGCTTCCTAGTAGTTATTAGGGTATCAAACGCAACTACAGCACAAAGCAAGTCTCCATATTTTAGTTGTGAAATGTAACAACTATCATATCCAAAATGGACATTGGCCATTAGTGAACTTCAAAGTCTATGTATTATTTTATTTTAGTTCATTTGTACAGTTCATGATAAAAATCTATAAATATACACTTCTGATACAAAGGGTGGATATTAAGAGAAACTGAAAATATTGTAATTACCATAATCTAAATGCCTGCAGAAAGTATCTTTCTGTTGACTTTTAAATTTTAAGTTCAACAGAGATGCAGCTGAAGAAAAAAAATCATAATGTTTCTCATGCTTCAAAATTTAACAGGGGCTTAGAAGAAATGAAAGAGGCACATAACAAATATGTTGTAATTTAATAATACCTAAAAGTTCCACAACCTTTATAATTTGCCAAATTGTTTTTATAATTTTTTTAGCTTTTAAAACATTTTTAATGAGAAAAGTTAAAATTTAATTTTCCTATTTTGCTTTGTGCCTCAGAAGAGAGGACTACTAAAAGGGGCTTTCTGAAATTATAGTTGATATTCCTGAATGTCAATCATGGAGAAAATAAAGTTTAAGTATATTTGTGTACAAGTAATATTCTAGAACATTAGAAAATAATAAGATGGTATTTTTAAAGATGTTGAAAGTCTAGCATTAGAATATTAATCAAAAAGGATAAAATATGTATTTTTAAAGTTATCAGTTGCCTAAATAATGTTTGTCACTTATTGTGTCCATAATATTCATTTGTGAGTTCCAAATGTTAACTCATACAGTATTAATCCACAGATGGGTACCATTGTTATTTTTTTCCTCATAGTGGCTCTATCAGATGCTACTTTTTGTGTTGTCATTTAAAAAAAAATTGTATGAGACAGAAAGACTCTTTTTTTCTCTGTCATACAACTATTAAATAGAAGGGTCAGAATTTATAACCAAACAGTCTACTATAGAATCTGTGATGTGAACCCCTAAATTTCCTAAGAAATTCATAGCCAAAAGAGAGACTGAGGACAAATATCCTAGAGTGTTAACAACGCTCATTCATCTCACTTCCTCAAGGGCCTTGCTGGTTGTGTCCTATCCCTTCACTTCCAGTTATTTGTTCTCCATTACCTGCACTCTTACAGACAGCACTTTTGCATCATTATCTATCCCAAATATATTAAAAAATAACACTTAATATTCTGTGTGTTTGGGCAAAATTATTGGGAGAGTAGTTATGTATGTACTCATCTATCCACTTTTCAATCTTATAAGAATTTACATTGAATAATGTTGGCAAAATGGGAAAGAAAAACTTAGAGGAAGTGGTAAGATGAGCTATTGCTACTTCTCCAGTAAATCGGAAAACCTAGGACAGGGTAATGGGTAGAGGTAATTCAGACTGAAAACTCACCCACCATGACTCAGGGAACTTTGTGGAAGACAGGGTGAAAAGAAGGGAAATAATTTCACTGAATACTCTTCCCTGCAAGCCTGGGGTTTGATGGGGCCCTGGGAAACAAGGAAACCTTTATTGAGGTAATAGATTTGTAGTCACAGTTTAGGAAGAAAAAAGGATGAGTGATTGTGCAAGTTGTTGGCTGATGGCTCACCTGTTCAAATGTACATGCCTGGTCCTTGCACAAGTCTGGTTCTTAGGATGCTCTGGAGGTTCTGATTTTTCTAATGAATGAACTCTTAATTGGACAAGGTACATTCAAGACATTGGCCATGTGCATGCATATGTACATACATGCATATGCACATACACAAATGCATACATACAGAAATACATGTATATATACATACATACATTCATAGATACCTGCATACATGCATACATACCAGTTGTTCTAACAGTATCTCTACCCTCAATGTTGGAGGCTTGGAAGCAATAGGAGACCTCTGTTGACACTATCCCCCACTTCTCATAGATTCTAGGACTTTCCTGTTTATTCACTCTATATCCATCTGTATAATTCATCACTGCTGACTTTTGGGACTGAGTCCACACTGTTCTAGGTACTGTGTGCATAATGAGAACCCTCAAAATTTAAAGGTAAAATTTCTAGAATGAATTATTTACTCACATGATCAAACCTTGACTGATGCAAATTCCTCCAAAGTTGTTTCTCTCCTGACCATGAGCCATTTGAGGCATCACTCATTCTGTGTCATTTGTTTCCACTTTCTGTCATGCTGGCTGGATTTTTCTTGTACCGCTCCAGCCTTTCATAATTCTTATTTTATCTCTCTTTTCTCTCAAACTCTTTCAGGATTCTCAAATATTTAAGACAAAACTATAAATTTATTTATAATATGTAAAAAGAGATTTATTTCTATATGCTGATAATGCATACATGTATAGCTTCACCCTGAACTTCCAAGTCCAGACTTGTGTGAAAGAACTTCATTGTTGATATCTGTCATTTCATATGGAGTTGTATTCTTACAATCATTGTGAAAAATAGAACCACAGACCCACTTGTTTCTCCTGAGCACAAAGTGCTTTGTCCAAATACTGTTGATCAAAGTAGAATATGGACCCTCCAGTTACTTCCAGTAACTTCCAGTTACCTGGGAGTCATCAGTGGTTGATTTTTTGTTGGTTTAGTCTCATTACTTTAGATGTAATAGTATTGCATATGAAATGACTTTTGATGAGAAGAGTGTTTGTGCCAAAAATAGGCTTTGGAATAATTAAGCTTGATAAAAATGTAATTAAAATTGATTTAAGAAACAAATTTGCCATATTTGTAATTCAGCAAATGGATTCAATAATATTTTCATGATATTATTATATTTCCTTTAACAAAGCCATAAGCTGAGCATTTATTAATCAAGTAGAGCAAGTGAGTTTTTAAATTAAATATGGTTCATTCATATCTGCAAATATTTATTATATGAAAAGGAAAAGGTGCCAAAACTTCCATTATATTTGTTTCAACAATATTTTGGAAGTTGAAATTTATAATCATAAATAAAAATTTTGTTTGAGAGGCTGAAGAAATGACATAATGATTAAAGGTGCTTGTTTGCAAAGCTTAATGGCCCAGGTTTTATCCCCTGGTACCCAAGTAGAGCCAGATGCATAAAATGGCACATGCATCTGGCTGGAGGCTCTGATGCACCCAATCTCTCTTTCTCTCTCATTCTTTCTCTCTCTCTTCTCTCTCTTTGTCTCATAAAATAAATTCAAAAACTTATTAAAAAACCAATATATTTCTTCTTGACAAATTTATTGCACATACATGTCTACACACATGCACATAGATATGTACATATATGCACAGATATAGAATCTAGTCAACCACTGTACCAGATTAGTTTTTTCTCATATATAGTATAAAAAACAATATTTCTCAATGATTGATTATGAACGTTATATAATAAAGTTATACATGATAACAGTATTTAAAATGACATAAACTATATTATGGCTTTAAAACTGTAACATAAAAGCTACAGTCTTAGTTGCATTATTAATTCTAACTTCTAATAGTTTATTGTTATTGGTACCCCCAGCTTCCTATATTAAAAAAATCTGGAATCAATTCCTGCATTAAGTTAGCAAGTTAAAAATGATACTAGATACCCTACCACCCTCTTTACACCATCTCTGATAAATAAAAGAATGACATGTAAATATAGTATGTTAAAATATTTAATTTAAACATAATACAATAAAATTGAATGTCATTCAATTTAAATACAACTTTTAACATGTAGTGAATGCAATTTTTAGATTTTATTCCAAGATAAAATAAATATAAGAACACCAAAAATGGTCATGGAAAGGCCTCAGGCAGGGGAGTGAGGGCGTACTGAAGATGCTCACTGGAAACACTATGTGTGTGGTGCTCACCTTTGTAGGGCTGACATCTGAAACAACCTTTAGATTTTTATTGCCAAGCCCATTTCTTTTTTTTTCTCTGATCAATATGTTTTTTTTAAATCTTTATTGTTCATAATGATTTACATTGTTTAGTGGGTCAACCATGAGTTGTTATCCCCAATTCCCCGTTGCCCCCCTTCCCCATCCTCAGTCAGCTGGATATCCTCCTCCGTGGGCCGTCTGTATCAGTCTTTGTGGTAGGGGACCATGGATAGCCCAGTATTCAGCTGGGTTCTCATGACCCAAGTGTGTTGTTACTGAGGGTTGCCAAGATAGGTAATCCAGATTGTTGTATACTTGTTAACTGATACTGACCTCATTCTCCAATGGAGATTATGTTTGTATTTTTCAGGATACAGCGAGGGAGCTGTGGCCCATATATAATCCTACCAACCGACTGCAGGCAGAAAGCTGAGATCCTGGCATGAGATGAGCCACCACAGTCAAGTCATACGGAGGAGGATCCATATGGAACCCCACAGACAATGATTGGATGTACAAGGGACCGACAGGCATAGCTATTCAATCAACAAAAGATAAGCCAGTGTGACAGAAACCAACGAATCTTGACACAAAAACCCCTAAACTCACAACACCAAAGAAGCCTCAATACTCACCCAGCACAACTCAGGGAACTGAGCGGAAGAGGGGGCAGAAAGATTGTGAGAGCCATGGTGGGAGAGAATATGAAAGACTTGGCCAAGCCCATTTCTTAGCCTGGGTGCCCTTCCACATTGTAGATTCACCTTTCTCTCCCAACTATGGATGACTTTTCAGGGTAATACCTATAATTCATGTATGGTAGTATGCTAATAGATCAAACAATAATAGTGCTAATAAACACATTCCCATATAACTTGATATCTATTTAGTGCCTTATATATATAATTTGGTTTACACTATGATATCTTAATGAGTGAGTTCACCATTCTCTTTCTATAGGCATTTCTATTTGTTAGGAAGAAATAACTGCATAAATAAGAGTGAAACATTAATTTTTCCCATGTCACATGATTTCTTAAATTTAATAAACCATAATATGCTGGGCATAGGTAGATTAGCAGAGATATAATTTATGTATTTACTAAATTATGTAAGTAAATATATGTAACATATAAATAGCATTTCCTGGATGAATTATTATAGCCAAATGATAAAATATTTGAGATTAACTAAAATATATCACTTTATTTTGGTCTCTCTCACACTGATAGAGGAACAACAGACGAAGGACATCACGACAGATTCATCATGAAATAATGTCAAATGGTTGATGTAATTCACCAATTCAATAAACTGGATTAAATACTTGTAGGACAAAAAGGTCACTGAAAGCCTATTTATATTCATTGGACCAAGGCTGGAACAGAAACCAAGTAATGCTCTTCCTATCTTTAGGCTCACTGGTTGTGGATGTCATACCTGTCGGGAATTTAATTGTCTTATGTTTATAATGTGTCTGCTGGAAACCATGACATCTAGATGTTTCTGGACAGCTCTGCTAATTTTTCTCCTGTGTTCAGTATAAATAGTAATAGACAGCAGGTGAAAAAAATCACTTGTCAAAGTCTGCAGTTGTTTTTGTGTATTCCTTTTTTTCTTTGTCTAGATTCTTGAAAAAGTATAATTTCTTCACCAAATGGGTTTGGTATGTGGGTCGCTTCTGTCGAGTGAATCACAGCTTGAGAATGCCACACATTTCTCCATTCATATCACCCTCCTTCACTCCTCTGCACTTGTGGGTGATGTGGTATTATGCTCTGCTATTCATAATACTGCTTAAGAAAATCAAATATACAATGTTTAATAACATTGTTTGTCTTATGAACTTGTCCATTTTGGTTCTGCCATAATTAGGATCCCTTTTTAAAGAGAATAATGTGTGGGTTCTATTGGCAATATGACACCTGGTACAATACTGAGTTTTAATGTGTCATATTTAATTTTATCTATTTATGTAGCAGATTCAAATACTCATATATTCTAAGAAAAACACATATGCAAATATATACACATATACTGATATATTAATACATACATATATTCACAAATAATAAAAGAAATAAATAGCATATAAATGTAATATTACAAACTTATAATTCCAAAAGTGAAGACCATTGTTCCACAATAATAAATAAGCAGTGTTACAATTCTTTTGGCTGGTAATACTAATTTAAAGTTTTAAATTATCCATTTGAATATTGATTGCTCAAAGTAAAGCTGCTGTCGTGATAAACCTTGCAGATGTTAACATATACTATTCACAAAGTTACTTATTGTGTGCATGAATGTATAGATGCATGTGGGTACCTTTGATAAAGATGTTTAAGTCTGCTCTCCATATTTCTAGTTAAACCAAAATATAGACTTGACACAATCCTCCTCATACAGGTATTGACTAATTGTGGCAGGATTGTAAATACCACTCTGGTAGCTACTGAACTGTGAGAACTGTTTTTAGTAACTTATCCATAGAATACTGTAGTCTACACATACACTGCTTAGTTCATACATATGTCAAGGAAACTTAGGGAGGTAGAATAAAAACATCAAATTATAAATGGACTGTGAAGCATCTCTGGAATAGAACAGTCAGATGTGTACAAATGTCAGTGAATCTTACAGTCAGGGATCAAGCCAAGTACATAATTATGGTGAAGATCAAAGAGAGTAGCCGTGGGAGTCTGATGTCCTGACTAGGTGATGATTTAGTAACTTAATTATTTCTGACTCTTCTGAGGAAAACGGGGGTGTGTTCACTTTAATAGATGTTGCTCTAACATATGCCACAGGATATTTGCTGACACACAAATAATTAAATCCTTTTTAGTTGAAAACTATGTCAAGATGAAGGATGGAGGGTTCAAGTTAATGCCTTATGATTCCGTTAGGTTAATTAGAAAGTTTTCATAAAATGAGTGTGCAAATGTGTGTGCGTGTGTGCATGTGTGTCTGTTTGTGTGTGTGAGCACACGTGTGCATGTGTGTGCGTGTGTGCATGTGTGTGTGCATATGTGTGTATGTGTGTGCATGTGTGTATATGTATGTGCGTGTGTGTGTGTGTGTGTGTGTGTACACATGCATGCATGCATTATCCAAGCTTGTTCGACTGAGAAAAGAAACTGTCTGGAGGACATTTAACAATAGAACCATGCAAAATTTCATGAGTTAAAAAAAAACCTCTGGTATTTTCCAGAACGTAAGTTAGTATTTTAGAAATAATGAACATCATGTACTAGGTAGAGATGATTAGATGTCTTATTTCTGATCAGGAACAGGGATCTAATAAGTGCTGATAAGCCCATACAACATGCAAATATATCAGCATTATCCAAGTGTTTGTACAGGGAGACTCGCGGCTTTCCATTTCAAAACTAGAGTGCTTATGCAGACAATTAAACATGTCTTTGTTGTGTAAATTAATGAAAAGTGAAATATTCTAAGGTATCTTACACAAAATTAATTTCTTCCAAATTAATCTTATGTTTTTTTTTTCTTTTTTGTTCACTTTACCAGCTAGTGCTACTTTTAAATCACCTTCAAGAAATGATGGTATGATTTTCTTCTCCATTTCTCTGAAACTTTTTTTTTTTGGCAAATGTTTTGTGAGATGAAGCAAGTTTCATTTCAACTTAGTCATTAAAAAATCAAAACAACAATAATGACAAAGATTAGATTCATCTTCAGTTAAATAAACTTGACATTGTGCAGATAATACTATTACTATTATTTTGAGTTTACCTGACTCTTTCACATCATCACAGTAATACTGGAAGAGTCCTTTCATACTGCTATTCTTTTTAAAATGAGCTACATCAATACATGGATTAAATAGAAAATGACTGTTTACTATTTTTGTTTTGTTATCTTTTGTTTTTCAAGGTACAGTCTCACTCTAGCCCAGGCTGACCTGGAATTCACTATGTAGTCTCAGGGTGGCCTCAAACTCACAGCAATCCTCCTATCTCTGCTTCCCGAGTACTGGGACTAGAGGCATGTGCCACTATGCTTGGCTATGTTTTGTATATTTACAAATACTTTATTTGAGAGACAGTGAGTGTGAGAGAAAGGCGACACTGAAAATGAACTCCATACAAATGCGCCACCTTGTGCATCTGGCTTTACATGGTTATTGGAGAGTTGAACTCAGTGCTTCTGCTCTGCAGGCAAATACCTCAGCTGCTAAGCCATCTCTCCAGCCCTACGTTTACTTACTCAATTCCATTAACTCTTTTGTTCCTAGTAGATAGAGTACAATAAGAATAAATGATAGGCAGAGTGTCTATCAGCCTGACTCATAATTCTGGCTTAGCTCCTTCATTTTATAGTCCTCAGCCATTTTCATAAATGTGTTCCAACTGGTAACCATAGGAACAGTGTCCACTGTGATTTCTTGAAGTAGAAGAACAGAGCGCCTAAAGACATCCATGAGGAAATGTATGTAATTACACCCAAATCATTATATATGACATCTCACCTTGTATATTCAATGTTAATGTCCTGTGTGCCTGAATGAAGAATTAGATCCATGACCTTTCCCTACACAGATGATACTGATGGATGATATTGAAGGCAGATTCTTGAGATTTTGGAGGAAGAAAACTACTGAAGGTGATAAACCCTTTAATTCTATTCATGATGGACCTGGTGAGTGAAAGTTTTAAGAAAAAAAATCCTATTTTACTTTGACTCCTTCAGATACACCAATTGGTGGATGAAATCCTACTTTTTTTCTGTGATTTTTGTTTCTGTGAGCTGGCACTATAGAACCTTCTTATCTTAGAACCCTGCACCATTGTGAAGGACATCAAAGGCTTTGCAAGTTATCTGCTACATTAGGTAATCTATAACTATTCTGTATGTTATTTGACTTACCATTAAAATTAAAATTTAATAATGAACTCTATTTTTCTAACATATATACTTACACTATATATTAAAATAGTATACTTGCTCCAAACGAGAAGATATCAAGGGATAATTAACTTTCTAGCCTTAGAGAAATTTATATTTAATAGATGTTTGTCATAGCAAACTCTTAATTACCTTATTATTAAATCAAGTTTTGTGAATTAATATGGATTGTGAATAAACTACCTTCAGGATATGAAAATAAGTGTTTATCTTTAAAGGACTACAAAGTTGTCTTATAGGTATAACATAGCATAATTCATTGATCATTAGCAAAATCTATTAAAATGTAATAATTTTATGAGTATTATAATAAATCTCATATAAGAAATTTTATAGAGTAATTCAAAAATGTATAAATTGCATGCTATATATTCATCATTGTTTTTATATAATTGAATTTTCTTTAAAAAGTGAAGTTATTCAAATGTATTATTACAAGTAATTGAAGAGGATTTTATAACGTTTTGAAATGCAGCTGACTGTTTTGATGTTGCACCATGAATGTTCTAATTCTATTATGCCACTTTTGCTGCTCTGTGGAGCAAGGTGAGGTGACCAGGAACCTGTAGTTTGCTGTCACTCCTCATGTCCTGACAGATCCTTGCATTATGTTATGATTGGCATCTGAAAAAGGTTGCTCTGCAGAGGCCACCTGCCAAAACCTTTCACCTCAGGCAGTGGTGCTAAGTGGAGGTGGTGGAAATTCTAAGTTAAAACATGCCTCTTTTTCTCTTTCCCTCTCTTTCTTATTTGATCCTCCCTGTGTGATGGTCTGTATCTTTCAAGTGTCCATAGACTGAGACCTCTGAAACCAGGAGCATGAAATTAAATCTTTCTTGTCTTTAACTTGATATTCTTTGGCATTTTGTCACAGAAACAGAAAGCTAACACTTTTTTTTTTTTTTTTTACTATTGTGTATGGGTAAAAGAGTCAAGTCTTGTTTCTCTTTGAATACTGGCTCGTGGGTTTTCCTGTCTGTGGCTGCAAAACACTACAATCACCTCCAAGATGTTGCGATGACTGTGTTGGTAAGGCAGACCTAGCAGGAACTCTGGACCCTCGGACATCTAGATTGCTGAACAGGTGTGGGTGATGATGGGAGCATCTCTCAGAGTATGAAAAGGTCTGTCAAGGCATCCACAATGAGGAACACCTCAAGGATTTAATTCTAAGCACAAGATATTTAAGTTTGAATATCAGTGCAATTTATTTTTCTATTCACATGTCTTTATTCACACAATTCAGTCTGACTGGCCCTATGTGTATTCTTTATCTCAAAATTACTCATGCAAAAATTATCAGGACTTTGTAGGTGCAATACACTAAACCCTCTGGAAAAACAAAGTAGGACCAATTTTTTTCTACAAAATGCATTTGTTCTTCAAAGTTGCCTTTTTCCTTTTGCCAGTGTTCCTAACCCTTGATTAGAGTATTTCTTGATTATTACAAAATATTTGAACTCTACTGGAAATTATCCACAAAAATCATGCCTATTCTCTTCCAATTTTGCATTGTTCAGATATAAGTTAGAAAAAGAAGTACTGAGTATGTTAGAAACATGTGTACAGGTAGACAATCAAACTTCCTACAAATCTAGACCAAATTTACATAAATTTAAACATTTGTAAATGAAACAAAATATGTTCTATCCATGAGCTTCACTTGTTTAAACCTGCCATAATTTTCTAGGACTCTCTCTCTCTTTCTCTCTCTCTCTCGCTCTTTCTCTTACTTATGCAGAAGTTTTGTATATATAATTATAAGTTCTGAAAACTTTACATTGTAAGGTAATTAAGAAGGACTGAATATTAAACATACTATGCTTTCAGCAGAAATTGAAGGAAAAGCTAGGATTTTATTCTCAGTTAATTAGCAAAAGCATTATAATTTTACTCCTGTAACTCATTTACAACAGAATAACCATGAAACTCATATGAAGAATGATTCCTTCAGCAATCATCAGTGTGTGAAATATGTATATTCACCTATTCTGGATATACATTTATATATAATCAGAAAATAAGTTTATACTTCTTATTTATTAATATCAGTAGAGGCATAAGGAAAAACTTCAAATTTAGGCTGTTGTTCATTAATGCTACATTGTTCTGTGTAAGGTAATATATTTATAAAATGTTACAAAAGGCATACTTGATTGCTGCATCTTTGTTTGAAAGGGGGGTGGGAGAGTAGACCAGAAACAAAAACAAAATGTCTTCACAGAGAAAGGAAAAATTGATTTTTTTTATTTATTTTTTTTAATATATATTTATTGTCCATAATGAGTTACATTATTTAGTGGGCAAACCATGCGTTGTTATCCCGAATTCCCCAATCCCCCCCTCCCCATCCCTGATCAGTTGTATATCCTCCTCCGTGGGCTGTCTGTATTAGTCCTTGTGGCAAGGGATCCTGTATATCTTAGTACTCATCCCGGTCTTCCTGGCC
>PVHP010026011.1:0-25015 GCA_004024765.1 Zapus hudsonius
GGGGGGGTAACATTTTATTGATAGCTTCCACAATCATAGACCATAAACCATTATCATCCCTCCCCTTCTTCCCCCTCTCATTAGTCTCTGATTTGTTTCAGTGTCATCATCTTTTCCTTCTATTATGTGTAGGTATTATCAGGCCCTGTGAAGTCATGAATATCAAGACCGTTTTGTGTCTGGAAATTTGTGTTGTAAGCAGTCCTACCCTTCCTTTGGCTCTTAGAATTTTTCTACCACTTCTTCCACAATAGACCGTGAGCCTTGAGAAGTGTGATAGAGATGTCCCAGTGCAGAACACTCCACTGTCATTTTTTTTTTCTCAGCACTGTGGTGTCTTTTGTGTTATCCCAGTGGTCACCACCGTCTGAAAAAGAGAAGCTTCTATAGCCATAAGTGAGAGTAGCATTATATGGGTATGCACATTTTTTTAAAAGTGCTTGTAAGGCAGTTTGGTGGGCATAATATATGCATTTAGCCAGACAACAGCAGGTGTTACTCCCCTAGGGCTCATGACCTCCCCCACCATAGGGTTTTGACTAGGTCTTCATTACCAGGCATGTGTTCTCTCCTGTGGAGTGGGCCTCCAGTCCATTTAGAGAACAATTGGTTTCTCCCACAATAGTTGTGTTACTGTTGCCCCAGTTGGTACATTTGGCCTGGCTGGCCAGTCTTAAGGCTTGCAAGGTCCGCTGCTCTTCACACACTTGATGACTTCTCTCTCCCATAGGGCTGCATGCACGCATAGATTTTACCTGGTTTCTGTTAACAGGGAGGAGGTGTCCTGCTCAGCACCAGCTTGATTTCTCAGTGAGGCTCTTATATTCTTTTTGCCACTTCTGCTGAATGGTCCCTGAACGTTTCTACAGGTGTGATAGAGAGAAGTCTAGTCTTTAATGTCACCCTAAGCCAGACTGCTGGCCTATAGCTTTGACCTCCTTTCTTTCCCCAGTTTCCCAGTGTGCTAATTTGTGTACTATTAGTGGTTGTAGTACCATTACCTCATTTAACCTTCATGTTTTCTTAGATTCATTTCTATGCATCAGAATTATCTTGTGCTCATCTTAAAGAGTAAAGGAAACAGTATACTAACACCTTTTCAGTCTTAAAAGTTACACAGCTTAACTGTTATCTTCTGATTTCTTCCTGAAGTTTCAGTCGCATTGGCAAATATTGAATACCAGTTCACAGTGAGTGTAAATATGTATTTGGCACTTAAAGAACATCAAGATCATTGTATTTATTTTTCATTGAATGTTAGAAGGGCATTTTTATAGTAACACAAGATATATTTGTATTTATAAATTTTCCTCTTACTTTGTAGGAGCCCCTCAATAGTGAAGACGATGTGAGTGATGAGGAAGGACAGGAACTGTTTGACACAGAAAATGTTGTTGTATGCCAATATGATAAGGTAAGGATTTCATACCAATATTATTTTTGTTGAAATGTCTTTGCTAAGCCATCTTTTCTACCTTATGGAAACATTGGGGCAACTGATAAGTGCCTTTATGTTATTCTACTTTTATTTATGAGACAAGGTTTTACTTTATAACTTAGGTTAGCCTGGTAACCTTTGCAACCCAGGTTGACCTCAAACTCATTATCTTCTTGCTTCAGCCTCCAGGCTGACCTAGAACTCACAGCAATCCTGGTACCTCTTTGAGTTCTGGGATTAAAGGCATGTGCCACTGTGCCTGACTAATGTTTTAAATCTATAAATTAAGAAAAATTTTAAGTCTGCTAAGAAAAAATTTAAAAATACCCACTAAAGTCTTCATTGCTCTAATTTCAAAAATTATAAAGATTGAAAGTAGAGTTGGTATTTCAGCAAGCAGTAAATAGCATTGCATGTTGGTTAAAGTGTTTTTGAGTCAACTTGAATTTTAGTTTAGTTTTGAAGACTACCCTTTAGATTTAGTTTCTACTATGAGATCATAGGTGGAGTAATGGGGTTTACAAGGCAGAACCTTAAAGGCCAATAATAATGTGACAGAGTTCTCACATATGAGTAATTAAAGAACTGTTAGAGCAGATGGGGAGGATGTCAGAGCATGTAGACATTTTAGCTTTGTTTATAAGTCATTTTATGTCAATACATATTCCATTGGAAAATTTAAAAGGCCTCATGGCATTTGTACAGTCCCTCATGAAGGACTTAAGGTAGTAAATGAATTGCTTTTTGAGTTGTACATTTGCTCAAATAAAAATATTTGTCATTCATTATTATTTAAATATGACTTCAGTTTTGAATAGCTGGACTTCTAATTATCCCAAAATAATGTTGCTATATTTAAATTTTTAAAGTTGCTATTCGACAAAGTGTAGTCGGTCCCATGTGTATGTAATTTCTATTTCTACTCCTCGCCACTTGGTATTGTCTATATACATTTTAGGTTTAGTCACTTGTTTCATTCTCTAAATAAGTCCATAGACCTATTTTTACACTAATTAATGCTTTGTAGGGAATCAGAGAAAAGGAAAGACAGGTCTTTGAAGTGACCAAATCCTGACTGAGTGCCTGTGCCATTGCAGGGTTCTGTTGTAGACGAGGAACACTGGTTGAACAGAACAGAGCCTTCCTTGTCCTTGGGATGTTTGCACTAGGGGAGGTGGGAGGGAGACACATGTGAAAGCCTAGTAAGTCAGTTAATTAATATGGCATATTAGAAGCCAGTTAGCTTGCTATGGGAAAATAGAGAAAAGGAAAGAGGACAAGTTTCTATTTCAAATAAAAGTAGTCATAGTAATTAAGTCCTTTGAAAAGATGACGTTTGAACAGACCGAAGAGAATTAACCCTGTCATTATCTGGTGGTAGAGCTTGCATGTTGGATGTGAGGCCAGTGGAACTGGAGTGGAGTGAGGGTTTGGGGAGAGTAAACTGAAGGGACTGTTAGAACTTTGTGAAAATGTCTGCTCTTATTCTGAGTGTATGAGGAAGCTACTGGAAGAATTCAAATAAACAAAAGGTATGACCTGGTCTAAATTGTAAAAGGATTATGCATTAGTTACTTGTTTCTGGGACAAAATACCTGACAAGGAGCAATATGAGGAAGAAGAGAATTTTTTTTTATTCTTAAATATGTTTATTATTGATAATTAGACACATTGAGCAGATCTTGTGATGGTATCCCCATTTCCCTCCTCTCTGTCCCCTACCCACTGGGGACCCTCCTCGGTGTGCATACTGGATCTGTCCATGGGGCTATGAATTGCACCAGAGGTAGCCAGTTTATTTTTTCTCCCCCCCCCAATTGTGTGTTGTTGCTGAGGGGGGCAATGTCTCTGGATTATTCTTTCCCCACCATGGCTCTTACATTCTGTCTGCCCCCTCTTCTGCTCAGTGGGTGAGTTTTAAGTCTGCTTTATTGTTGAGATCTTCAGTGTCTCTGGACTTCAGCTTTGGGCTGTTGTGTTGGGTATCGTTGGTGTCTGTCTCCATTGCCTTTTATGGGTTATCTGGCTTGCTGTGGTGATAGGTCTCTTGTATATCTTGCCACTTTCTCATAGGTTTCATTTGGGTCCTATATGAAAGGCCAGAGATGGTTCAGGATGTCAGCCATCATCCTATGTCTTTAATCGTGGAAATGGGTTGTCCCTCCTAGGTTTAGCACCACTATTGCACAGATGAGCACTTCTTGACTTGCTGGTCTCTTCCATATAGCAATATGTTCAGCATTCTCATGGCATCAGTCTGTATTATAAGTCAGTAGTCTCTGCTTTCTCTAAATATCATTGACCAATTTCCCCTGGCAGCTCATGTAATGTAATGCCTTCTAGCACTACACATGCTACTATATGGTCATTGGTTACCATTCTGGTTATAGTAGGGTCTTGGTGTTGTGTGACAGCAATCTTGGTTTCTTCAGCAATAGGGTCTTACCATAGGCCTGGGGCGGGTATTCAAGAGCTTTGAAAAAAGCCTGTCTTGTTTTGGGGACCTCATGGGTCTCTTTGATCAACAGCTTAGTGTGGGAAAGAACCAATGATTGGGACAGGGAGTTGCAGGCCTGATCACTTTTTCATGGGGTTATTAGGCTTTCTCCCATTCATGGCCCCTCATACCAGGCGATGCCCACAGCTTCCTCAGGAGTTTACTGTATGAAAGTAAGGATTTTAAATTTCATCATGTCATTTTTTCTTTTCAGCTGAGTAGAATTCCATCCTGTAAATGTACCAAAACTTTGATATCTATTCGTCCAGTGATGGGCATTTGGGTTGATTCTAAAATTCTTAGCTATTATGAATTGAGCTGCTATAAACATGATTGAGCTAATGTCTCTGTGCTGAGGTGTGAGATCTTTTAGGCAGATGCCAGGTAGAGGGATAGCTGGGTCCATTGGTAGCTCTGTATCTATTATATTCAGGAGCCTCCATAGTACTTTCCATAGTGGTTGTACAAATTTGCAATCCCACCAGTTGTGAATGAGGGTCGCCCCCCATTCCCCAGCATCTGTTGTCAGATTTTTTTTTAATGATTACCATTCTGACTGGAATAAGGTGGAATTTCATTGTTGCTTTGATTTGCATTTCCCTGATGGTTAAGGATGATGGCCACTTTCTTAGATGAGAATTGGCCATTTGTGAGAGAGAGCTTATTCTGGTTTACACTTTGAGGGAATGACAGGGAGGCATGGCAGCAGGAAGAGGCTGATTGGTCACACTGCACCACAGTGAAGAGGCAGAGGGCGAATAGGGAAGTGGAGCCAGGTCATAAAACTCCAGTGACCTGCTTCTTCCAGCAAAGCTCCTCCTCTTTTTATTTTTTGTTCCCTTTAAAAATTTTTTACTATTTTTAAAAAATATTTTATTTATTCATTTTCAAGCAGAGAGAGAGAGAGAGAGCGCACACCAGGGCCACCGCCTTGTGGATCTGGCATATGTGGGCACTGGGGAATTGAACCCGGGGCCCTAGGCACTGGAGGCAAATGCCTCAACCGCTAAGCCATCTCCCCAGCCCTCCTTTAAAAAATTTTTAAAAATTTTATTTAAAATTTTTTAAATTATTTATTTGCAAGCAGGAGGGTGAGAGAGAGAAGGAAAGCATGCCCTTGCCTCTGCAAATGAACTCCAGATGAATGTGCCACTTTGTGCATCTAGCTATACATAGGTACTGGGGAATTGAACTCAGAATGTCAGGTTTTACAAAAAAGCACATTTAACTGCTGAGCCATCTCTTCAGCACCCCCCTCCTCTTTTTTTTTTTTTTTTTTTCCTTCAAGGAAAAGTCTCACTGTAGTACAGGCTGACCTGGAACTCACTATGTAGTCCCAGGCTGGTCCTGAACTCACAGCGGTCCCCTACCTGTGCCTCCCTAGTGCTGAGATTAGAGGCCTGGTGAGGTTCCACCTCTTCAAAGTTCCACAGCTGGGGAGTAAGTGTTCAAACACAGGAGCCTGCAGGAAACCTTCACATTCAAACCACAATAGTTTACTTGGACTTTTTGAGGACAGAATGAAGGGAGGAAGCAAGGTTAGAAGAAAGAGACTTCTGTAGGAGAGGTACTGCAGTCCAGGAAAGAGATAATTATCGTTCAGGGTATCCTGATAGTGTTGAAGTTGATGCTGGAGGAGTGAAGGTAGTTGTAGGTTGATTTTTTTTTTTTTTTTCTCCTGTAAAGGGAGAGTTAATGCTTTCTGACTTTTGGGTGTATGATAGAGAAAAAAGAGGAGTCAAGAATGACTCCAAGCTCAGTGTGGTGGCATATGCCTTTTTAATCCCAGGCAGACATAGGAAGATCACCATGGGTTCGAGGCCACCCTGAGACTACATAATGAATTACAGGTCAGCCTGGGCTAGAGTGAGACCCTGCCTCTCAAAAAACGAAGGAAGGAAGGAAGGAGGGAGGGACAGAAGGAAGGAAGGAAGGAACTCTGAAGAGTTTTTGTTGAAGAACTAGAATTGGGTAGTGATACCATGAATTTTGTTGTTAATGTGTTAGGTTGGGCATGTCTGTTAGACAGTCAAACCATCCACTTGAGAAGTTTGTCTCAGTGTGTGTATAGCTTGTTTAGATCTGAGTTATAATAGATCTTTTCATGCAGTCTGTGCTGCACCTTCTGTTTTAACTTTATTGTGGTGTATTTTAATGAGAAAAGTTTGAAACAAGAACAACAGTGGTTTCCAAATACATGAAGTGCTATTTGCTTTTAAGTCTTGTAAGGCAGAGCTAGGATAAATCATTGGAAGTTACAGAAAACAGATGATTTTTCAATAAGGGATGAAGTACAGAAAACTTTAAGCTGTCCCAAAGAGGAGTCACTTAATTTGGAATTCTTTGCCTTCTTTTTTTTTAAAAAAAATATTTTATTTATTTACTTATTTGAGAAAAAGAGAGACAGAGAGGCGGATGGAGTGATTATGAACATGCCAGGCTCTCCTGCTACTGCATTAGAACTCCAAATGCAGGCACCACTTTGTGCACCTGGCTTTACATGGGTACTGGGGAATTGAACTCCGGTCTTTAGGCTTTGCTAGCAAGGGCCTTAACCACTGAGCAATCTCTCCAGCCCTTTGCCTTCTACTGCTAATCATATTCACATGGATCTTGAATAACCAATTTTCATAATATGCCATAGAAAATGCTTGCCCCCAGAGGTTAGGCAATTGGACTGTAGGATTGGGGTCTGAGAAAATGTATAATCAGTTGAGCATTTCTGCATTATTTAATAAAATGTTTCATGTAACTCTCAAGTACTTTGCTGGATGTAACTGAGAGCCATAAAATAATGCTAATTGTAAATAAAAATTTTAAATCAACTTAGTAAATTTTTTGGGGGGTTGTTATAATTAAGAATACAAATTGCAAATACAAGAAGACAAAAGTGTGTGGTTTGATTATGATTTTTGTTTTTACTCTTACTGTGTTTCTTGAATTCTAATTTTATTTTTGTTTAGATACACAGAAGTAAAAATAAATGGAAATTTCATCTCAAAGACGGCATTATGAATCTTAATGGAAGAGATTACATATTTTCCAAAGCCATTGGGGATGCAGAATGGTGAAGAGTGGCTTCTTTTCTTTTATAAACACAACAAAAGAACTTAAAAAAATTAAAGCGGACGGTTAGAAACTTGGGACATACACCAACCAAAACTTCACCTCTGCGCGTCAGAAAGTGCAGTGGAATAAAGCTACTGGAGCAAAGACAGACCTCGACCACATGGACTAACTGGCAAGCCATGGAACTGTAGCCCTGGGGCTTGGGGGTGGGAGGGACTTGGTGTAGGATACTTTAAATACAGGAACCTGCCAATTGATGATTAGCATGTAAAGCTTTGTCTCTTCCTTCTTCCAACTTGGGCTCAATCAGAAGATATTTGTTGGAATGGACTGAAGACATGCCCCTTTTGATAGTTTGAACTGAAACTGCGTATTGTATGTGGTTTGTTTGGTAAAAATGGCATATGAGCTTTTTACAAAAGGGCAAGAATTATGGTGTTTTATTACACTTGTATAAGACACAAGTTAAAATTCATAATAGGTCTTAAATATTTTTACTTGTTATTCTCCCTCAGTAATATATACCTCTTCCTTTCTTTATGGAACATTTATTTAAGATTTAAAGAAAATTATCAGTGATCACAGTTTGAAAGTAAAATTTGACCCAGGAATTGATATTTATTTTCATTAGGTTTTCATACTTGTTAAATGCAAACTTGAAAACTTGGGTCTTACCTGAGTTGAGTAAAATTAATATGACAACTGAATTTCTTTAAGAAAAAAAAACTTTTTTTTTTAAACGAAAAACTGTTCCACACTTTTAAAAGTAGCCCCAAATTGGCTCCTCAGGATCCATCTTTATTTCACAAAGGTACCATCTAGCTGAGACTGTATATACATGAGTATGTGAAGGTTTCTCTGTTGGTTAATGTGTATGCGTTCACATGTGCATTTAGTCTTTATGCTGAACATTCAGATGACATTCTGTACATTGATTAAAGATGAGGACAGGTGGTAAGGACCTGGATTTTTATTAAACAATTTAGTAACTATAAAAGTTTCTTGTGTTTACTAGTATAAAGGATTTTTAAAAATTATTATTTTAATTGAGCAAATTTTTTAAAAGCAACTTTGTAATTTGAGGGGAAGTTTGGGGGTGGGATGGGGTAGAGGGAGGTGGGCCACTAAGTACATATTTACCTCTCTTTGGATGGCCCTTCCAGGGCACTGGTAATGTAGACCTGGGCTCCAGTTTGCACATTGGAAAAAAAGTGTAGAAATTTGACTTGTATATTAAAAGTAGATGTTTTGCTGCATATGTTGAGAATGCATAGCTCAGTATTTCTGCCTGGGGCTCTCCAGACACCATGGCAAAGCGATGTGCAGTGGCCTCCGAGGAGGGCCTGGGAGAACTGCTGGAGGGCTCTCCTCGCCTTTGACTTCATGACTTTTGCTTAACAAAACTCACATTTAAGTTAACATGGCTATTGTGATTTTTTGTCTTCCATTTTTGTCTTTTAATTTGCCTTTATGTATTTCCAGAAGTAATTGATAAATATTTTATATTACAAAGAAAAAAACTGTGAGTTATTATATAGTTTTTTTTTTTTTTAGCACAAATCTTTAAATTCCTCAAAGGCTAATGATTTTTTTTTTTTCTTTTGCCTACTTCACATCCCACTTAACCAATTTATGTTCTGCCATTTGGTATAAGTGGTCGTGTCTAGCACACTAGGAGTTAGGTTTAGTTACATGCATAACTTGTAATGCAATTTTAATTTTGATTATTTAGTTTTTGAGAAAGTCCGTTATTCCACTACTCTCAACAGATACACAGTTTTGTTTTTTAATAAGACTGGGAGAAGAGATAAAATCACATGAGTCCTGTTGTTCAGTTGTCCTTTTGTTTGGTTACTAGTAGGTTTGTATTTACTCAATGAGAAGTTAGTGACCTGAACTACCTATGTTTCACAGTGCTACAGTGTTGCCTAAGGAAACCCTTGAGCTAGCTATCCAGTAGTTTTTTGCTAGGAAATTGGGAAATTCGTTACTGTATGACACTCAGCTCATGTCTTGGTCCTGTGTAGACATTCATACTCATTGTAGCATTGTTCACTGGCCTGTTGTTAAAAGTACGTTTTCAAACAAGAACAACCACTTCTTTCAGAGTGACTCAACAAGGGCTATTTTTAAGCAGGAACTTACTATTTGTATTTGCACTTGTGTATTGCATTTTAATTATGGGGTACTCGGCCAGTGCTTTTTATCTGTGAAAACTATGAAAGCTGGTCCAAACAACATTGCACCCCAAACTTCTTGTATATACATACCATTATATTGTGTTTCTTTGTAATCAGGTAGCATGTTTTATTTTTATTATAGTAGCTTTGGCTATATGAATGTCTCTTGCTTTGAATCTTTAATCATGATCTTGACATATTTAACATTAGGTCTCATTAAAATGCCATTCCTTTGAAAATGCAAAGGGATTCAGAATTTTAAGATGAAAGTAACATGTTGATCCAAAGTGGGGAAGTAGTTTAGGCTTGGTAATGTGAAAATCAGCAGTGGTTTCAGAAGATGACCTGTTTAGAATTGCACATGTGGTGATGGCACCTTTGATATAAAATTAACACTAATAGAGCTAAGGAAAATGTTCACCAAATGACTAAAGTAGAAATGTGTGCCTTTTAGTATACAAACTCCTGTCTGGTGGTCATTGGTAAATCACCACCAGAATGCTCAAGAGCACATTTAATTTCTGTGTGGCGAACACAGCCCTATAACGTGCAGTTTCCAGAGTCAAATGCCTGTGCTACAAAGGGGATCTTTATACTGGGCTTTTCTATTTTGTGAAATGTTCACATTTTCTTCTGCTAGCTAGCTGTCACATTTACACTGTTGCCTTTTTAAAAGTCAAAGCCACTGATGTGCAAGGATTTTGCATCAAGGTATGCATAGTGTATATAGCGATTAAAATGTGTTCTTGACAGGCACGAGGGATTCTGGTTTTAGAAGAGAAGAACCAACAAGTATAATAGCTTTTATATAAACACTTTCTTTTGCTGTACTGGGAATCCAGAATTTTGTTGTGGCTTTATGGAGGAACACAGAGCTATCTCCCTCTCAAAGTAATTTTTTATTATAGCAATAATGCCACCATTACCAGAGGGTAAGTACTCCTTGCCTAAGGAAATGCATAACTTCCTCTTAGGACTTTAGCCTTCACGATAGCATTTTCTTCCACTTGAGAAGATTCTTATATTTTCAGACTATTTCATCTTGAACCTTTTTGAGCTTTTGTGCAATGTAGTATTTTTTTTATTGATCTGTCTTTGTACATTTTCATTTCATATATCTGTCTCCTACCTGTCTGAATCAGCTATAGCAGATTGAAATTTTTGGGTTTAAAATAGTCACTTTATGCATTTTTCTCATGGGCTTGTGTTAGGATGGCATTTTAATCCTCTGTTGCCCCATGGAAAGTATTCAGAAGTCTCTGTTTTTCTCCTTTGAAGCCTGCCTTTGTCAGCTTGCCTGGTTTAAGGAAGAACACGTCAACATGGTTTTGTTTATTTTGAGGAACAAATTTTCTTTCCCCTCTTCTTTGAAGGGAGGACTACGTTGAGTTAGTAACTACTCATTGAATCAAGTTTCCTTAAATCAGTCGGTGTGTGTCAAGGCTATAGCTGTGGGGAAGAGCTCATCCTGTTTGCTGCCCTGAGTTACTGTGTCCACTGCTGCTGTACATATTGTTATGTAAGGGCGCAAAGCTATTTATTATGTTTGTAAAATCCATTCTGTACAATTGCAGATCAAGGTTGCTCTGCTGTGATTTATGGGATGTTATGTTTTAAAGACCATCTTGGAATACAATTAGAGAGCTTAGTATCTTGATGTACTAAGACTTATTTTAAGTTTAATATTTTACCTTTGCAAAAACTTTAATTAAAGATGTTATTTAAAAAAGTAAATGTCGCTTGCTTTGCTTCCTAGTCTATGGCATTGCTACATTGATAGCTGAATAGAAGTACACAGTTTAGGAAGTAAGATGCTTTTCCTGGTTAATGAGGGTAAGTTTAACCAAAATCAGGGTATCATTAATTTATGTACCTTTTAGATAGTAGTTTGGGATGCCAGTCTCTAAGCTGTGTTTCAAATTCTTAATAGCCTCTAAAAATTGTATTTTCCAGGCGCACAGGCAATTAGGTTGGATGAATTCACACCAACTAAATGTAAATGAAAATTAATATAATTAACAAACTATTGAATGAGTATTTCTATTCTAAAGCATACGTGATTTAGGGTAAAATTGTTCAAAAATATCATTGTTTTATTTCTAGCTAAACACTTTTAGTTCAGTTTGTAAATAATTGCTTATTAGGGAAATTAGATTATTGAGATTTGTATTACATATTGAATATATTTTGTGTTACTTTAGAAAATATTAAAGTACTAGCAGGTATTTTAATTTTATAGATAATTCAGATGAATCATTATAAGAGCTTGCCTTTTTGTAATTTTTTAATCCTGTTACTATATCTAGGAAAGATGCAAATTTTAACTTAAAATATAATAAAGGTATTTTATTTATTGCCAGCAAACTTGTATTTTGCAGTTTAATTCAAGCTCCTACATTATATACTCAATCTTTTTGACCTGAGTTATCTGTGAAATGACAAGTGATAAAATTTTGAGGATGGAATGGTCACATTGGCATAACAGAACGACTGGTAGAACTGAGAAGAAAAGGTGGTCAGAATATCAAGAGAATGCAGAGTGATTAAGGAGAAGCTGTGAAAGTTGCTTGTAACCAAACCAACTTGGAGGGAATACTGGTGGAGCTGTACCTCTGGCTGCGGTCAGCGGGTAGCGTCCCAGGGAGGAAAGGTGAGCCATGGGTGACTGAGAGAGGTGACAGACATGAGAAGGAAGGCCTTGTGCTTTTTCTAAGTAAAAAGTGCATCCTGAAATACATCTCAAAGCTGAAACTTTGGTAGCAGTAGACGGATTTCAAAATTATTTCCCCAAATATCTGGACATACCTAGTTCGTTTAAGGAAAAAACATTGAGAGTAGTCAAGTGCTACGCTATAAGAATGGTTCTCTGTATCATATGATCTGTCTCCATGTCGAAGAGCCCACTGATTTCCATGGCATTCTCGGAACTCCACACCAAGGACGCCGTAGCTGGGGTGTGCAGTGTGGCCAAGGCAGACAGCTAGGAAAGGCATCGATGGCTCCACTTTGAGCAGCATGCACCATAGTGTTTGTTTATTTTCGCTTCCCAGTGTCACAGCTTCCTAACTTGCTTGATGACAAGCAGGACAGCACGGTCTGCACCGCCCTACGGCAGTGGAAGGGCACGTGAGGAGCTGCCTGCTGCCACTTCACCAAGGGGCCAGCCACCCCCCTGCTCTACTTGGGCTTCAAACCATGACACCTGGCTGGTTTGGTCCCAGACGTGCTAAGCACACTTGCCGTGCAAGGCGGTAGCTTTATGCTGTTTGCATGATTCCTGCTTGAATCTGCCTGCTTTCCCAGACTTCTCTGACTGTAAATTGCTCTTACAACCAATTCTGTTTTGATTAAAATACCCCCTCTCTGTTGTTTACAGACAAAATTCATATCTGAGTGAGTGAGCCATCTTTTACAGTTGGTGTGAAATCTTTCTAATCAAGATCAGTGTCCTTGGTGTGACTCAACAGTGAAGTTACATGTCCACATTTACTTAGAACAAAGTGAGGATAAATAAACATGGTTGATATTTTTTTTTCAGCATACTCTGAAATATCTTAATGATGTTCAGAAAGTGGGTATCTTCCACCTTTCCATTGGGCTTTTCCCATTAAACATTTATTAACTCATTGAAAAATTTTACCAGATAAACCAAAGAGCAACATTAATGCTTCATTTGGCTGTCATTGAACACGGGGTTCCTTGTATACACTTAAGTCCATCCTATAACGTGTCATTCAAAACACCTAAGTACTTGCTGTGTGAATCGTGATGATTCAACCCCCCCCCCCCAAGGCAGTCTAGTTTGTTTTTAGAGACAGGTCTCTGTGTCCCCTGGCTGGAACTTGAAGCAATCCTGCCTCTGCCACCTGAGTGCTGGGATTGCAATCCTCAGCCACCATACCCAGCTCCACTTCAGTCTGGGGAGTCTCATGTTGGGAGATTTGGCACAGCTAGTTCAAGATTCTTGCTTTCAGGAGGCCAAGCTGAGTCTTGCCTGGAGAAGGCCGCTAGGGCTTAGAGGAGCGCACATTTCAAAGAAATTGGTGCCCATGAACCTGTTCTAGCACAAGTTTGCACACAATCATTGGCCCCTCTCCAGAACTTGCTCCTTTCTTGGTATGAGCATATATCAGCCATGTTCTATTCTGAGATGAAAGTCTGAGGCAGGATAGAAAGATAGGGAGTTAGGGGTTTAAGAGATGACACTTGCCTGCAAAGCCTAACCCAGGTTCAATTCCCCAGTTACCACATAAAGCCAAATGCACAAAGTGGTGCATTCATTTGGAGTTTATTTGCAATACCCATTCTATCTCTGTAAATTAAAAAAAAAGAAAAGAAAAATAGGGAGTTATGGCGACACGAAGGAAAAAGGCTGGGAGGGAAGGAGCTGGCTCCAGAGATCCGATGTGCTTTACTGCTGAGGAGGAGGAGATGGCAGACTCCACTGAGAAGGGCTAAATGACCCACAGAGAGTATGTATTTTCCAAAAGACAAATTGTTGAAGACAATAAATTGCACTCAGGCCCCTTCAGTCAAGGATGTCAGAGACTAATTAGGCTGTACTTAGGGCCACAATGACCTTGAGTTCCTAGCACTCCCCTCTTGTAGACCTAAATGATGCCCCTCCTAAATCCACCTTGCACCTTTGCTTGCTGAGCTTGTAACCTTATTAAAGACTACATCTCAACAATGTTGGGTGAGAGCTGGGTTGACAACCTTTAGAGATGTAATTTGAGAACCAACGAAACGTTATATACACCCATTTCAAAGACAGTTCACTGCAACTCTCCCTTGAGAAACCCATACTCACATGTGGGTATGTCTTATTCTTTTTGTAATCACTTTTAACCCTCATGCTTAAGCCTATATTAAAATATCTTTAATAAAATCTAACTGCCTCACCCTGGCTCTTCTTGGAATGCTCTGTTGAAGCCACACATTCCTGTTTGGCCTGAGCGGAGATTCCTTAAGGGGAAAAAAAGAACTCTTCAGGATGCTGGGGAGGGAGGGGAATTTTAGTAGAGCTGAGCCTCTATCTGTTACCAGTGACAAGTCCACAGGATAAATCCTAGGTGACTGCTCCTTCACCTTTGAAGGGGATGAGAAAGGTTAGGTAGAAAAACACTCCTGAGGGCTTCTGCCTGCAAAGTCAAGCAAGCAGAAACACCAAAGTATAGGATACAGACATGGAGACAGGGCCTGATGTAACCCAGGCTGGCCTTGAACTTCCTGTGTAGCTGAGGATGAGTGAACTCCTGACCCTCCAGTCTGCTGAGAATCAAACCCAGGGCCTTGGGCATGTTAGGCTGGCATCTACAGCTGAGCTTCATCCCCAGGCCTTCATCCTGCTGTAGTTTACCTTATGAGCCTTGTTAGGATCTTAACAGTCTAGGCTCAGCCGCTTACACTCAATAGGCCAATTAACGAGACAAGTACTAAGCGAGGTTCATTCTGTATGGCCACATAGGGAAGAGGAACAAAGAGGAACAGCACCCATTGGGGTTCCGGCAGGAGGTTTAGGTCTAAGTAGAAGACAAGCACACCTCTTGCATCATCGCCTAGGCTCCTGCTTTGACCAGTTGTGAAATCTCTTTCTGGGAGGCACAATGCTCCTCTGGTGAACACCGGGGCCCCAGCCTTTTCTTTCTTCCAGCATGAGATTCCGGAGGCACTTGCAGTTTCTTGGGGACCACCTTTCCCATGGTGTGATAGCGAAAGGAGAGGCATCCGAGAGGCATCGCTTCTCTTTAGAGCCTCTTCATTCCTGCAAGGCGTCAAAGCTTTTTAGCAAACACAGCCCGTTACAGTGCCTGTTACAGCAGCGTTCAGGACTTTTTACGATGTTTTTCATTTTCACGATTTAAGTTTAATATATAAATTTTTTAATATAGGTTATGAAATAGTTAAACCAACCATTGTTCTCCAAGTAAGGAAAACAATTTGTTTGTACCAGACCATGACCAGGTCATGACTCTGTGGTTATGTTAAATTTACTGTAAGTTTCAAAAACTGGGTCTTGCTCCAGAGATAATTATTTCTGAGAACCAAAAAATATTTTCAAAGTAGGTAGGGTGCTGACTGGTAAATAGCTAACTGCCTTTTCCGCTTCTGTACACAAGCTTGCTCTTTTTTTTTTAAATTTTTTTATTGTCCATAATGAGTTGTTATTCCCAATTCCCCAATACCCCCCCATCCCCAATCAGCTGGATATCCTCCTCCGTGGGCCATCTGGATCCACGCAGTAAAGGACGTGGTTTTTTCTTTATAAGCCCCGAGCTACCAGAACTGGCTGCTGACTTTCTCCCCAGTAGAGTTAACCCCAGCCGGTCATCCGAATAAAGTTTCCTTTTTACTCTCCAGACCTGTCAGTGTCTGCTTGATTTGGGGTCTGGGGTCACGCTCCATTTCAGTTATAGCATTGGATCCCCTCACCCCTCATCCCCATTTCCCTCCTCAGTAGGTTCCTTGGTGTTCACTGTGGGGTAATTAGGGCCTCTATCTAATCATTTTTGTGTATTCAGTTTGGTGGTATTAAATATTAAATACATAAATGTTGAGTTTTAATAATATGTTAATATATTTGTGTTTATATCACTTTTTTTGCGTGTGTGTGTGTGTGTGTGTGTGTGTGTGTAATATGCACTCCAACACTGCTACGGAAGTGAGCTCACCTAAGGTGGCTGGAGTGGAACATTGTTAATCCTGCTCCGTCGCTCTTCTGCACAGGATTCTTTGAGCCAGGGTCTCTTACTGACCCAGGAACTGCTGATTTTCCTTGAATTCTGGTGATGCTTGAGCCTTTGCTCTCCATGGGCTAGGCTATGTCTAGCTGTTCATGTGGGTCCTGGGGATCTCAGGCCCTCTTGATTGCACAGGAAGTGCGCCTAACCACTGGGCCATTTCTCCAGACCCTTATATTACATTTTTCCCCTTAAACATCACATAAATGAGAGAAATCACACATAGGAAGAGAAACAGTCTAGGATTCCACTTGGGTGAGGTTCTTTCATTTATGAAGTTCTTGGAACTAGAATGGTAATTGCCAGGAGAGGGGGACACAGGGATTATTTAATAGGTGCATAGTTTTAGCTTTGCAAAATTAAAAAGTGCTGCAGATACTTCTGCAGTCATGTGAATATGCATAACACAATTCAATAGTTACACTTAAAAATGGTTGAGATGGTAACTTTTATGTTGTTTTTAAAAAATATTTAATTTATATATTTATTTGCAAGCAGAGAGAGAAACAAAGAGAAGGGGGGCAGAAAGACAGAGATATGGGTGCTCCAGGGCATCTGGCCACCACAAATAAACTCCAGATACATACGCCACTTTCTGCATCTAGTTTAACATGGGTACTGGGGAATTGAACCTGGGTCGTAGGCTTTGCAGGCAAGTGCCTTAACCTCTGAGCCATTTCTCCAGCCCCTATGTTGTTTTTAAACTACACTAAACAAAGAAAAGTGTATTTTTTGTCTTACATATACATGTGTAAGGTATATGTGTGGTATTCACATGTGTTCTAGAAATTGCATGTGCTTCATGTACGTGTATGTGGAGGCCAAAGGAATATGTCAAGTGTCTTCTTATCACTCATTCACTCATCCATAAGCAAATTTTTTATTAATTTTTTTGGGGGAGGGGAGGTTGAGGTAGGGTCTTGTCCAGGCTGACCTGGAATTCATTATGAGGTCTCAGGCTGGCATCAAACTCATATTTGTAACGAAGTTGAGGCAGAAGGTACACCAGGCTTGAGCACTCTCAGACAAGGATGGCTTTATTCAGCAACGAGTGGAGTGGAGAAGTCTTTCTCTCGGGTCTGAAGTCATGTCTCTGTGGAAAGCTTCCTGGAGGCTCTTTAAAGACTGTAGGTAAAGTTTGCCTGGGCCTGGGCCTCCTTAGGGGGCTGTCTATCAGAGAGACAATAGGTGACCATATAAATGTGGATTGGGCTCTCTGCAGAGCTCTTTTCAGAAGGGGCTTATCAGAGATAGGATCCTTCAGATATATAAAACATCCTCCCAGGTGCTTGAGGTATTATCCTGTGTAAGATCCTGTATAAAACATTTCCCAGGCTCAAGGAGACCCGTATCTTCCCTTCAATAGTGATTCTCCTACCTCTGATGCCTCCTGAGTGCTGGGATTAAGGACATGCACCACCACACCTGGCCAATATTTTCAAACAAACATTGTATTGAATGGAAGTAAATTTGCACAACTTCCAGTTACACTGTCAGACCCCAGCCTGTGGAACACAGCCACATGTGTGTGTGCCTCTAAAGTAAAGTACTGTGGGTTCGGAATTGTTCTGTCTCACTTGGAGCTCACCCCATGCTAACAACCTCTGTGCAGAACATTCGTGTTTGAACAGTTGATTAGAAAGAAAGCACAGCGGCTATAAGGAAAGACAGAATTTAGTTCTATTAGACCTTTCTAAGTGATCACTGAAAGTTTTGTTTGTTCTTATACATATGGAGGAGAAACCATTGGGAAGTGCGAGCTCTCAAGTGCCACCCTGTTGTTTGGTACATGTACATTTTAGTTCATGTATATGTATTACTTACTTTTTTTGTTGTTGTTTCTGGGACAAAATGACCTGACAAAATTCACCTTAAAGAAGGAAGAATTGATTTGGCATTACAGTTTGACATTGCAGTCTATCAGGGTAGGAAGGCAGGCAGCAGGGGCTTGAGGCAGAGGGTCACGTTGTGTCCACACTGAGGAGACAGTGCTCAGCTATCCTCCTCTTATCCAGTCCAAAACCATAGCCTGTGAAAAGAGCCACTCACTGTTAAGGTGGGTCTTTCCACCTCAATTAACCTAGTCCAGACAATCAGTCCCTCACAGGCTTGTCCAGGGGCTCATTTCCTAGGTCATCTACCTCCTGTCAAGTCAACAACCAATATAATCCATCAAAATATGCACAGACATTAGTTTTATTTCATGATCACTACTGAAAAGAATTGGGTTGTGTGTAAGAGGGCAGATTAAAGCTGAGTCAGAATAAAAACAGTATCAGGAGGCTGGGAAAATAGAGGAAGAGCTAAGGATGCTTGCTGAGTAAGCCTGAGAGCCCGAGACTGTGGTACTGCAGCTGGGCATGCATTCCTGTAATCCCAGGCCTTTGGAGAGTGGAGACAGGAGAATTGCTGTGACTTGCAAAAGCTGAAGCTCCAGGTTCAGAGACAGCCTCTGTCTCAAGGAAATATGTGGATGAGCATAAGAGAACCTATGTTTTCCTCTGGCCTCTGCATCCACAGGCACATTTTCTTGGCAGGTTCATTTCCACCCCTTGACTCTCAGTTTGTGCTTATCTTTGCCCGGGGAATGTATTTCTTGGAATCAGCACTTAGGGGGGATCTTGTTTTTTAATCCAGTTAATATGCATATTTCATTGAGACCATTTGCATTTATGATAATTATTGAGACGTGTTTGCTACTATTGTTGCAATGGTTGGTTACATTATTTCTAGTTCTTTTCTTCCTCTCCTCTTATTATTAAGGGTTTTCTGGTCTACTGTGTTGTACATGATGAATTTCATGTTGGTCTCCTTTGAGTTTGTCTCATGAAACGTATTCTTTCCTGTGCTCTCATGAAGGAGCGCATAGTTCCTCTTCCATTAAGTGTTTTCTGCTGTGCTCACTTGATTGTCCTAAATGGCCTTATTTTGTACTTGTTTTAAGATGTTCTTGTTTCTCCATTAATTTTAAGAGATTACTTCACTGGCTCAAGCAATCTTGGTTACCATTTATTGTAGGGGTTTGAAAGATGTCACTCCATGTTTTCTTGGCTTTTAGGGTTGCTGATGAGACTTCTGATATTACTCTGTGGTTTCTGACTTTGTATGGAAGTTGGAATTTTTTTAAAAGCTTTTAGTGTTATTTCTCTGCTTCATTTTTGATTTTTGGTAATCAGCCATATTTCTCATCATGCAAAAAATATCAGTTCAAAAAGAATCAAAGACTTGAGCTCACTTCTCTTGTTCCCGTTTTCCACCTGCTGGGGCAGAGATGATGTTCAGCTTCTGCCCATACCATTCTTTCCTGTCATTATGAAGGTAAGCCAAATAAAAACCTTCCCCATCAGCTTGCTTTTGGTCAGGGGGCTTTGTTCCAGCGACAAGAAGATATCCAGTTTCAGGCAAGCTCCATAGACACCCTCCCCTTGAGTGGGAGATATCTAGCTAGAGCTCAAACCTAGGTGCAAAAACTGATTGGTCAGGTATAGACCAATCAGTTGTCTCTCTGACTTACCTGGGGGAAGTTTTAAAAAGCTTCCCTAGGGTTGGAGAGATGGATCAGAGGTTTAGGTAGTTGCCTTCAGTGCCTAAGGCCCCGGGTTCAATTCCTCCGTACCCACATAAGCCAGACCCACAAGCTGGTGGCCCTGGGGCGCTCTCTCTCTCTCTCTCTCTCTCTCTCTCTCTCTCTCTCTGCTTGAAAATGAATAAATAAAATATTAAAAAAATAAAAATTAAAAGCTTCCCTAGAACAAAGGCCAGTCTTCTTTTTCCACATGGCATCCTAGAAGGAGGACTTCATTTCGAGGTAAGGCCCCTCACCCCTAGAAGGAGGACTTCATTTCGAGGTAAGGCCCCTCACCCCAGCCCTTCTCCCTCCCTCTGATACCTTTTCTTCTTCTGCTTGTTTGGCTGAGCAGCACAGATTTATTCAAATCTCTCCCATATATTCTTCCCACACTGGTGGCTGGAGAACTCTGAACTCCCCATGTTCCCTTAAGTAATAAAGTCTCCCACTATACCTTAATATCTTGTCTATGATTTTAATTCTTTAACTTTGCAGGCAAGAATTCGGGTACTCCTTAAATTTTGGGGTGCATTGGAATTTCTGGTGGGCATTATCTAAATTCTAATCCTCAGCTCACCCTGTTACAGAGGCACACTAGAAACGAATATTCAGAATCTTCAACCACAGCCAGAAGTACTTTGAAATTGAATGAACTAAATGCTGGTGATGTAGTCATGGTCAGTTACAATGTAGAAACTCCAGGAAAAGGAGAATTTTGGTATGATGCAGAGATTACCACATTGAAGACAATCTCAAGGACCAACAAAGAAATTCGTGTCAACATTTTCCTAGGCGGTTCCAAAGGCATATTAAATGACTGCAGGGTAGTATTTGTAGATTAAATCATCAAGATTTGCCGATGGAACATGTACCTGAATGTGACCTGTGCGGTGAAGACCCAGCTAAGAAGCACCACATGTGCTCTTGTCTTACGTGTGGAGAAAAAGGGGACCCTAAGTGCCGCTGCTGTGTGATGAATGTAATATGGCCTATCGTATTCGCCTTTGGAGAAAGTTCCAGAAGAGGAATACTGGTATTGTCTTTGCTATAAAACTGATTCCAGTGAGGTTGTAAAGGCTGAAGATGAGTAGAAAGAAAGCAAAAGTGCCATCTGTTGCAATGATCTTTTTACTTCAGTGTTGCTCCTGGTGGCTTTTTGGACAGTAAAGAATCTGGAATAGCTGGAGACCTGTGAGACCGTGTCTCTCCCATTCTGAGGCAGCTGCTTCTTTTCCCCACATAGTCATGATCTCATGTGTTTCTTCTGCAGACTCTGTGGGTCATGAGTTAGGGAGGGAGTCGGGGCGCACATCAACTTGAGCCGAAGAGAGAAATAAACTCTTATGATACAGCCCTCGGTGGCATAACGGGCAGGTGCTCTTTGTGCATCTGGCTTTACATGGGCACTGGGGACTCAAACCCAGGCCATCAGGCTTTGCAAGCAAGTGCCTTTAACCACTGGGCCTTCTCTCCAGCCAGATAGTTTATTTTTTAAATAGAAGGCAAGAGATGTGAATAAGGAAGCTGTCCCTTACTGACTTATCAGTGTCTCAGCTCTGGTCTGTGGGATAAGGTGGTCTGATAAGTTGTCAAAACTGCATGAAATCTCTTCCAGGGAGGCAAGTTCCCTCTCTGGATGGTACCAGTGTCTCAAGACTTCATTGTTTCCAGCATAAGAATCTTGGGGAAATTTAACTTCTTTGGGGTCTATTGGTTCACTAATGTGATAGCTGAAGGGAGAGACATAATTGTCTCTCTTTAGAATATCTCCTCCCCTGCCAGGGTGCTTATGCTAACAGTTTAGCCCTGGTGGTTGACATATTCTTATTCACATGCAGCCTTCTTACACATATGTGTGTCTTGCCATGGGAAGGGAATGCCTTGCTATTCAAAACAAAGCATGCACTGCCTTACGTGAGTGGAAGATGAGTGAGAAAAAGGATTTTTATTGTTGTTGTTTTGAGGTAGGGTCTTGCTCTAGCCCTGGCCTGGAATTCACTAGTGGCCTCAAACTCACAGTGATCCTCCTACCTCTGCTTCTCAAGATCTGGGGTAAAAGGTATGTGCCACACCACCCCCCAGCTCAAAGATGAACTTTTTTTTCTCACTATTTTGAGGTAGAGACTCACTCTAACTCAGGCTGACCTTGATCTCACTCTGTAGTCCCAGGCTGGCCTCAAATTTACAGCGATCCTCCTACCTCTGCCTCCCAAGTGCTGTGATTAAAGGTGTATGCCACCACACCCAGCTCAAAGATGAACTTTTAATCATTCTGCACCTGCTTTGCCAGCATGGTGCTCCCCAGAAATAGATACATTTCATTCATTTTATTTATGCTGTCTTCAAACATTCTCTGCTGTTTTGATTAAAAGGCTGACATCTTGTCCATATTTTTCCTGCCACTTTTGCATGCAGTACAGAGTTCTTTCTTAATTCCTCTCTGTCATCTCTTTAGATAGGGTAAGTCCATACTTTTAAGTATACACTCCTTTGATGACTAGTTTTTGGCTTTTTACAATCCCCAGATGCACTCTCTTTAAGCTTCCTAATTAGTTACCTTCTACTACCAAACCTTTTACCTACAACCTTGACAGTAGATAGATCTGTCTTCCTGGAAATGTACTCACTTTAAGTTCTTTAACTGAACTTTTTACTTCTAATCTTGGGGAAAAAATCAGATGTACTTTCTCTAATAAAAGACAAGAGCCCTTCTGGGCTGTGTGATTGTCAGCCTGGAGTTTCCACCCTGCGAGGCAGCTCAAAGACAATTTTGTTCGTCTGAGAAATCTCTTGTCTGTGACTCCATCAGTGAAGTATTTATATCCTACCAGTTCAAATGCTGGATGGTCAAGTTCTTTTTTGAAACATGGTGTTATGTAGTTCAGATTGGCTTCAAACTTGCTATGTAGTTTAGGATGACCTTGACCTCCTGATCTTCCTGCTTCTACCTCCCAAGTGCTGGGATAACCAGCGTGCATCACCATACCCAGCTTAGATGGTTAAATTTTATGAATAGTTTTCCATTTCTATATTTTAACAATTTCTTCCTATACAAAACAGACAATAAAAGCTGGTTCTGTTAGGAGGACTCACAGGTGACTCTGGGTAGCCTGCCTACTTTTGTCTGCTTTGCTTATGTCCAATAGATGGTAAGTATATCTTTTTTTAAGGGTAAAGGAACAATGCTAGGCATCAAACCAAGGGTCTTGAGCATCCTAGAAAGACACCCCACCACTCAGCCACTTCCCCGCCCCCTATCTGTGAGCTTTATGAAAATTAAAGTTACTCTCAAATGTCAACAGAATAGATCGAACTTGTAGTGTTGAAAAATGAGCCTTTCCAGCAACATTTTGTAATGAAAAGTCTATTCAAAGTCAATAGCAAACTTTGAATTCTAGCAACATAGTAGACTGTGCCAATGGGGTTTATACTATGTACCATTTCCTCCTTGGCTGAACCATTCTAGACTTTCTGGTACAGGAGGAAGAAGACAGATGATAGATGACAGATGGATCAGATGGATGAATGATAGATTTGGTTACTCAGTGAGTTACAGAAGAGTAACAAAAATTAAAAGATGAAATAATGGTGTCAAAAATACCTTTTGTGGGTTGGGGAGATAAAAATGTTTGCCATGCACACCTGACAACTAGAATTTAGACCCAGCACCCGCACAAAGCCCTTGCACCTGTAATTCCAATGCGCCTACAGCAATGGAAGCTGGACTCAGAAGAATCCCAAAGCTCACAGGCTAGCTAGTCTGGCTTTCACAGTGGAAAGAAACAATAGAGACCATGTCTCAAACAAGGTAGAAGGAGAGGATCAATACTGCACACATACCCACATGCACATAAATAATAAAAAGTATCTTTTTCAATATTATTATCACCATCTAGTATAAACCGATTCTATGTGAACAAGGTATACTCTGGCTATTCATCATCATCACTGTATTTTTCACTTTTTAGAAGTAGGATCTCACTCTAGTCCAGGCTGACCTGGAATTTGCTATGTAGTCTTAGGGTGGCCTTGAACTCACAGTGATCCTCCTACCCTCTGCCTCCTGAGTGCTGGGATTAAAGCTGTGTGCCACTTGGCACTGGTGGAGCTCCATGGATGATGAAGACTGTGCTCCCTTCTCTCAGACATTTGATCAATGAACATTCTGGATACACAAAGAGCCTTGATTTGGTCCAGATGGTTCAGGGGACTTTTTATTTGCTCATGCTACATTAATACAGGTGTCAAGAAAGTTAAAAAAAAATCCAAATGGCTGGACCTAGAAAGAATTATAATGAGTGAATATGTATATGAGGGCAAATGTGGGCAAAATCTAGAAAGGTAGAATGGTAGGAAGAGTGAGCATAGACAGATGAGGTGGAAGATGGGTAGGGAAGGGGAAAGGACACAGGTGATGTGTAAACTAACGGGGGAGAATCCTGAGGGAACAGTTGGTCAGGAGGAAAGAAGGAGTTACAGAGATGGGGTGAATATGAAAATCAACTGAAACAAATCATTTTTTGAACATTCCAGAATGAGTGATACCTAAATATCTGGTATGCCCAAATGAAAAACTTAAGCTTAACTATATCTCATCTAAAAAAAAAATCAAACAATTCCTTTTCAGAAGAAGTCACCTGAAGGTTCTTTGTTTTCTACACTGTGGTTTCTTGTATGATTTCCAAACAAGACAAATCGAATTGAATAGCACTTGTGTGGTGCTGTGATCCAGGTGTCCCCCATAAACTTATGTGTTCTGAATGCTCAATCCCCAGCTGATGGCAAGTTGGCAATTGGAACCTTGTTGGAGGTGTGTTGTTGGGAGCGGGCTTATGGGGTTGCACTCTTATCCCCTCTTCCATTGCCCTGTGGGCCCTCCTCAGTGGGGTTGTTGATAGTTACTGTGAGGTCTTGAAGGCCTCAGTCAGTCTCTGAGGGGGAGGGGAATAACTGTGACTCAGGGTATGCCTTCCCACCCTGTGACTTTTACAATCTTTCCACGCCCTCTTCTGCAATGTTCCCTGAGCCAGGGCAGGTCTGTTGGTAGTCTGATTTAGTGTTGAGTTCTCTGTAGCCTCAGAATTTCTGCTTGATTTTCTTTAAGGGTCTCTCTCCAGCCCAGGTTGATCTGGAATCCACCATGTAGTCTCAGAGTGACCTGGAACTCACAGTTATCCTCCTGCCTCTGCCTCCTGAATGCCTGGCTATCGATGGGTTTTGATTGACAACCATGTCTGTCACCAATGTCTGGTTGTCAGGCTAGCAGTGAGAGCAACACTCCCATCACTGTTTCCTCTGAAATTTCTCGTGAGCCCTGGCAGATGTGATAGAGGTCGCACATTTAATGGTAGGCAATCAGCTACCTTTTTTATTATTATTATTGTATTGTTGGATCTTGGATCACCTTGGTTTTCTCTTCCATCTGTAAAATAAAACAGTTTCTCCAGACAAGAGTAAGAGCAGGACTGGAGAGATGGTTCAGTGGTTCAAGGCACTTGCTTACAAAGCCTGACTGCCTGGATT